>JAPYZK010000112.1:0-49339 GCA_030522785.1 Platygaster equestris
GCTTTTTTTTTTTTAATTCATCTAATCTTGTATGTTAAAATAGTGCTATTTTCGCTAAACACAATCAATCTTTAAGGTTTTACTACACCAATTCAATTGTGTGGATTTTTTATGACCCATACCAATGAAAAAAGTTTCAAGTTAAAACATTTCCATGATTTTAAAACAATCATTCTAAATTATGTAAGACCAAAATAACATTTTCAGTAATGCATAAAACTGTGCTCTAAAACTAGAAATCTGCCCAAAAATTTACTATGAAAAACTTTTACATTTGTAACCTTTTTTCAAATTCCTACTCTGCTCATTTATTTCTGTTCTGTAACGATTAAGTTTTTCTTTAATAATTGTTTGGAAGTAATGTGGGGTATATTCATATGTGCGATTGCTGCAGAAACTATGAAATGTACTTTTTTTTTTGTATTTCTTACCAACTATTCATGCTCTATTTATAAATTTTTCCTTGGTTTCAGTATTGATTTATTAAGTTCTTCGTCAACTTTCACACTTTTTTCTTTTTTGAAATCCCACTGTTGAAATTCAACTTGCATTTTTAAATACTGATAAGATATCAGATGATTGAATTGATTAAAATTATCTGATATAAACTATTCTCATTAATTTAATTTTTTCAACCATTTAATCGTATATTTTCAAAAAATTTTATATTCCTCGCTTGGAATCATTTTGATTGATACATATTTGCAATAATAAACTTTTTATTAGAGTTCAAGTTTGAATGAACAAAGTTTGCTGTTCCAATACAGTGCCCTCCTCAATATTTATTAGTATGATACTGAGAAGTTGAAGCAAAAAACTTCTTATCCCTTAGATTCATAATTTCTCATCAAGCAAATTTTTGTCTTATAGAGAGGGGGGCCGTCCTCGCGAATTCCGTGGCCAGGGTGACAACTCGCGCGAGTTTAACGACCGGCGCGAGAGGAGTGATCGCCCGGAACGTGGCAACCGTGAATTCGGGGACAAGCGCGAGAGGCAGGGCGACCGGCCCGAACGCGGGAACCGAGAATTCGGGGAGCGCCGCGAGAGAGGAGGTGAACGTCCTGAACGCTATGAACGTGGTGTTGGTGGCGATAAGCACGACCGCGGTGAGCGTGGGAATCATGGTGATCGTCCTGATCGTGATGAGCGGTCGATGGGCGCCAGAGGACGAGGAGGAATTGGAGACCGGTCCAACCGCTCTGCACCACGCGGGCGCGGTGGCAGCTACGACAACCGCGGGAAGCGCGAGTTCGATCGCCAATCAGGTTCCGATAAAACGTGAGTTTGAGGGTAACAATTTAAAAGTTTGTAATATGTAGATCTTGAGTAAAATGATCTTTGCTCTACTGATTTCTTCCTTCCCTCTTCTAAACAAAGTGAGCAAAATTGGTGCCAAGTTTTTTATCCATACACTCCTTGATTGATCGCAGAGAAAGAATGTATGTAAAAATAAGAACATACTTCAATTATCTTATTTTCATAAAAAAAAAATCATTTATTAAGTAAATCAAATTGATCCATGCATTATTTGAAAGAAATTAATTCTGCAGAATTTCATTGCCAACAAGTTTGAATAAAAAATTCATCATTAATGGAAAAACTGGAAAATTTGATTGACAAAAAGTTTTTTGAAGTCGAGATCCCTGTTATGAACTTGGTGTTGCATTGATGAGTCACTGTAATTGGATATTGTAATTTTTTTAAATTCAATATACTGAGATGTGAAGTTGAAAGATCTCTGAATTAAAGTTGTTTGAATTACAGAATAGTACAGTATTACAGTCAGTAATTGACTATGTAACAAATTACAAAGATTATGATTTGGTTGGTGTTCTACATTATAGTCATGTCTTATCACAAAAAACTTTGACAATCCAATAATATAATAATTTGATTCATGCGGCATTAAGGCCGGCAAGGTAAGGGTGCTGAAGTAAAAGTTTTTGTTGCTTTTATTTTTGTATGGTTGATTTGTTTGGAATATTCTCTGATTTTTATCATTTTGGTTTGATTTCAGTGGAGTGAAACCAATCGACAAAAAAGATGGCGCTGGTAGCCATAACTGGGGCAGCAATAACGATGAAATTGAGTATGTCCTTTTGAATTCGGTCTAATCATTAATTGATCCATTCAGTTCATGTTCGCGGATGTTCAGAAATTATTAATTTGTCTACAAATGCATATGTTGAAAAAAAATATTCTAATTATTCCCATCAAAACATCTTGTAATTGCGTTCTGATGATTTCCAGAGAGGTTTTGAACCAAGATAACAAGGACTGGAACGTTACTGAGACCCCTGAAGGAGAAACCCCGACCGTGACTGAACCTAAGGAAGGCGAGACCCCTGCTGAAAACTCTGCTGAAGAAAAACCTGTTGAAGAGGAAATGCGCGAATTGACTCTTGATGAATGGAAAGCTCAACAAAGCGCCCGTGCCAAGCCGCAATACAACTTGCGTAAGGCTGGCGAAGGCGAAGACCCTACTCGCTGGAAGAAAATGTATGCCTTGGAGAAGAAGAAAGAAGGAGAGACCGAAGAAGACGAGGAAGATGATGAATATGACGCAACCTCTGAGTACCCGCAACGCGTGGGCCGGCAGAAGCGCGTCTTGGGAATTGAAATCAATTTCGGTGACACTCGACGTCGATCTGGACCGCGCGGTAATCAAGGTGGCGGACGTGGAGGACGTTCGGATCGTGGCGGTGGAGACCGCGGCTTTGGCAATCGTGGACCGAAAAGGGATGCTGCAGGAGAGGATCGTCGTCCTCCTGTAAGAACGATAACATTTTATTTTGAGCCGCAAACATTAGAAAAAAAAATTTTCCTTAAATTAAGAATCGATTTTACATTCAATTAGATTGATTTTTTGTACTTAGAATATTCTAAATATCTTTCAGAAATCAACAGCTCTTTATTGCCTTGCATGTGTATTTCATAAAATCCGAAATCTTTCAATAGAAACTGCATTAATTGAATAAATCTTGAAAGGAAACGTTTTTACTAAGTATGAAGTAACTATTTATTTACTAGGCTTATCTGAAAATGCATGTATTTTTTAGAAGATGTTACAATGTCAAGATGAATTCTGAACGGTAAATTGATTGTGTGATTTATTTTTTTTAGCAGGGTCCGGTGGCTGAGCAAAGATCGCCACGCGGAACTCGCCAAAACGCCCCTAAGGTTGACGACGAGCACGATTTTCCGTCTTTGGGATAAATAACTCGTTCTGACAAAAGCAGCCCGATTAAACAACCAATGTCTCACGAAAAACAGTTATCAACGATACACTACATAACTTTAATTTTACCCAGGGGTTCGTTTATTCGTAAATTCGTTGTTGACGCATAATACAAAGAAAATACATCCTTGCAGAGAATAAGAACAGCAATAGGGAGAAGGATTTGGCACTATTGCTTTAGCTATTGTGTAGCTAATTTCGACATCTTGTGTTTTTTAATGAAATATATATTATTTACAAAAAACATATGATGACTTGAAGCTAAAATATTTTTAACTTTGAACGAAACCAAAATTTATCATAAGCACTAAATGCGAAAGGCCAAGTACAATTAAAGGGCCAGTGTTTTCAAAATAGTTGTTGAAAATCTCAATTGAACGTAATGATTACATTAAATTGTGCTGTGAAACACGTTGCTCTTGGAGAACATGAAATGTACATTTAGCTCGATGTTGAAAAAACCTAATCAGTAAAATTTTTGATATTTTTGTGCATCGTTCTAATGGCCTAAGTGGGCTCATTTTGATTCAATTTATCATTATCGACTGAACGAATGCGCGGTACTTTTTAGGCATGTAAGATTTCAAATCTTTTTTGTTTTATAATTTTTATATCAACAAATGTGGAAGGTTGACGATATCGAAAGGCCAAGAATCATAGAAAGTAACGAAATTCGAGGAATTTCCTTCTTAGAGTGCGCGAGCCTGTTCACGTTTTGCTTGTAAAAAGAAAAAATGGACTCTCAGAATAAAAAATTTTCGGCCGTGGAACATTTGCCTAAAAAATGTCGTGTACAGGCATCGCGTTTGTCGATAGCTTATTCCCGCCGTTCAGTGTCATTCAACTTCACGATTTTTATTATGAACTACTTTATTAGTTGTTTACCAGTTCTTTTGTTATACTTAAGTACCATCGGCTCGAAAATTATTCACGGAAAACTTCTACACCATGAACATGAAAAAAAATGTTACCATTCTTTGGAGTTAGGCGTATGTGTAAATAACAATTATTTACAATAATAAATTGTGAAGAAAAATAGTCTTTGTTCTTTGTAACAATTTTTTGAACTTTTTTCAACCATTTGAAGGAATGCTTCGACTTGATTTTTTGTGTACTTTGGTAAGATGATATAAAAATGCCAACAAAAGAAGAAGTACTATAAAAGGTAGGAAGTGTTCACGTTATTGAAAAAAAATATATATTTTGTCAAGTTGATTCTTTGCAAAAAACTTGTGTGTATAGGTTGATCTTCAACATTGCCCGGTGAATCTGCAAAATTCTCTATAACGTTTCTGTGCAACAGTTCTTCGTTTATGAAAATTATCAATTAATAATGAATGTTATTTCTACGTATCAGACATGCTTAGATAAAAAGATTAAAAGAATCTGTAAGCTGGAAGGAGTTCATGCTATTTAATATAATTTTATATTCTTGATTTTATGTATCGGGTCGCAAAAATGGAATTGTTTTGATTTGAATTGTTGCGTCCAGTCAGCCATGCGCGCGCGCGTGTTCCCCCCACCCTCCACTGGGGCGTCCCCTTTCGAGAAAATCGGAAAATCTTGAACAGACAATTAGATAATAAAGTTTTAGTGGACATTTTTGAGTTTAATGAAAATTGAATTAATTAATCAACGAAGTGATTGTTACTGATGTAAATATGTTTCTCGTCCGCTGCGGGCGATTATCAAAATTCTTGAACAATGACAAAAGCTTGGTGAAGAACTCCTTGAGTTATTCAAGCAGCAATAAATTTGTTGTCATATCGCAACTTGGATTTCATCATAACCCATACTTGGTTACGGCAATAAGAGTAATTTTCATTATACATTGCTATTGATAAATAGAGCAGTCCTGTCCAATTCGTATGTTTTATCTTGATTTTTATCGTTATCATTTCGTTTCTTATTGAATGACAAGATGTTTCAACGTTTGTATCTGTCACTTCTATTGTTTACATTTGTTCTATTTGTAAATACCGTTACACGAATTATATGATTTTTGAATATAAAACTGCAGATGACAATGGGATTTGCAAAGATTTTGTTTTCGTACATTTTATTGAAATTATCGTTTTGTAGTGCTGCAGTGGAAATGTAATTGACAGAGCGCAAACAAAAAACAATGTCCCCCAAGCAAAAACAGTCACTCCGACATCCAAATTCAAACTTGTGGTGGCAAGTTTGACTGGAGGAAAATTAGGCCAACAAAAAAGAAATTGTTTCCATCCTGGAGTGTCAAGTTTGAGTCGGGATGGAATCGGATTCGAAAAAGACAAATCCGTGGGTGGCAAAGAAATGCTCGGTGCGATGATGGGTTACATTTGGCCAAAAGTATGAGAAATTTGCAACACTTTGCCATGTTAGACAGTGATGAAGTTGTCAAGATTTTTGAGAATTTGTTTCAAAATTGAAAAAAAAAAAATGGAAAAAGTTGTGTTTTGTACAGATTGTATTATTTTTCATGTTTCTGAAATGTTTATTAGAGTTAAATTTGAAATGAAAATGGTTCATTTTTTATTGTCATTGATAATTTGTCTTCAAGCAATCAATTAAATACCTAATTGGCTTCTTTTTTTATAGGATGAACCTGACATTAGAAATCGAGTACAAATTGCAGTGGGATTACTAGTAGGCGCTAAAGTTCTCAATGTCGCAGTTCCTTTTATCTTCAAATATGCAATCGATTATTTCAACACTCAACAAGCGCTAAATTTAGATTCTGCTCCAGAAACTGTTGCTGCAGTTGGAACTTCTTTGCTCATTGGATGTAATGTTTTTTATAGTTTCACAAATTACATAAACAAGCAACTTTGTGGAAAATTTTAAATTTGTTGAACTTTCTTGTAATTTACAATTTTCATTTCAATTTATTTGAGAATAGTGAAGTGAAAAAATAAAATAAATTGCAGAAATATAAATAATTTATAACGATAGGAAGAAAAAAATTCATCATTAAAGCTTGCTATACAACGTTGAAACACCTTTTCAATTGAAGAAAAGAATTCAAAAAATGTAAAATAGTGACTGCTGCGGCAAACATTTTTGAAATTAAAGTTCACAGCATTTGATCAATTTCATAATGGTTAGGAATTCAAACCCGAACAAATATGATTTTTTTATTTCTATCAATAATGTTTCATTCTGTAACTTTTCAGATGGAATAGCTCGAGCGAGTTCGGCGGGATTCAACGAATTGAGAAATGCTGTATTCGCCAAAGTTGCACAGCATTCAATCCGCAAAATTGCAAAAAATGTGTTTTTGCATTTGCACAATCTTGACTTGGCCTTTCATTTAAATCGACAAACTGGAGCCCTCTCAAAGGTTTTTTTCTATGTTCATAAAAATTTAAGAAATACAAAAAAATTGTTGTTAAATCTTCTAATAAGATCTGTATCTGAATTATCGTCCTTAAAAAACGTTAATCTTGGACTCTTTTATTTTCGATTTTTGAAAAAAGGGGGTTGAAGGTTCAACACCTAATTTTGTATAATTGTTCATTCGACTAACAATTCATTATTAATTTTTGTTTAGACTGTCGACAGAGGAAGCCGTGGCATCAACTTCGTCCTCACCGCAATGGTTTTTAATATCGTTCCCACGGTTTTTGAATTAGCACTAGTTAGCACAATTTTGGGTCTGAAATGTGGTCCAGAATACTCATGCGTCGCATTGGGTTGTGTCGCAACTTACGCCGCTTACACTCTCTCTATCACCCAGTGGAGAACAAAATTTCGAGTTTTTATGAATCGAGCAGAAAATGAAGCGAGCAACAAAGCCGTTGATTCTCTTATCAATTATGAAACAGTCAAGGTAAACAGATTTTTGGTTTGATTATCACAAAATGGTATGAATCACGTATTTGCAGTATTTTTATTAAAAAATATATTCATTGAACATTTGCTTTACAAAATGAATTCAATCAATTTTTTATTCAGTGCTTTTAGATCCGTCAGGGCTATAAAATATATTCATATTTTTTCGGTAATAATTAATTAATGTTGAAATTTTTATTTCAGTATTTCAACAATGAAAAATTTGAGGCTAAGAGATATGACGAAGCTTTGAAAAAATATGAAGATGCATCGTTGAAAACTAACACGAGTTTAGCAATGTTGAATTTTGGACAACAAGCCATTTTTAGCGCTGCTTTGAGTTGGATCATGGTTTTGGCTGCACAAGATATAGTTCAAGGTAAATTGAGATATTTTTTATCAATATTGAACAAAAAGAAGAAATTGGGGAATGATTGAAAATTTGTAAAAAAGTATTTAAAATTTATTTATTTATTTATTCATTTGAATACCAACAGGCCGATAAAATTGCCGATGTTTTTCATAATTTATAATTCAATGAAAACAGTATCTCAATAAATATATACAGAAATTTGTTTATTTTTGTATAGGAATTTATTAAACTTTTTTACCATTTGGTGTTCATTTATTGAAGTATTATATGTATTTTTTTCCGAATATGAAAAAATTGTCTATAATTCGAGTTTGCTATTTGTTCAAAATACACCAGTAATAAATTTCCCAGATTTTTCATATAATCTTGATTTTTTATTTTTCAGGAAATTTGACAGTTGGAGATTTAGTTATGGTAAACGCTTTACTTTTCCAATTGTCAATTCCACTCGGTTTTTTGGGTTCCGTGTATCGAGAAATTCGACAGGCATTCATAGACATGCAAACAATGTTTTCGCTTATGACGATGGATCCAGCGATAAAAGTAATTAAAATATACATTTTGATATTTCAAAAAAAGTATAAAAATGTCTAAAGAACATTTTTCTGTAGAACCAGGAAAATGCACTTTCCTTTCAAATACCCCATGGAAAAGCTGAAATAGTTGTCGACAAGGTGAGTTTTCACTACGTTGAGGGGAAGCTAATATTCAATGAAATTTCCTTCTCCATACCAAGTGGAAAGAAAATTGCCATCGTGGGAGGTTCTGGTTCAGGGTAAACATAATGAAGTAAACATTCGCTCAAAAACAGGCTTTTTCATGTTCTTAAATTTTTTGGTTTGTTGCAGAAAAAGTACCTTCGTGAGATTGTTGTATAGATTTTTTGAACCGAGCAAAGGAGGAATATACATTAATAAAAAAAATATTCAGAGTTTAGATATTGACGATCTGAGACGTTCGATAGCAATTGTGCCACAGGTAATGTTGAAAAATTCAGAATGTTATAAAAATGACTGAAGTTTTTAGGCATGTCATACGATGTTGACTTCAACTTAAAGACTCGAAATTTGAAAATTTGAATGTATTACACACTGAAAAAGACTTACTTTTAGAATTTTTCTTGTTTGAATCAGTCAGTAATCAAAATTATTTTCAGGATTCTGTTTTATTCCACGACACGATATTTTACAACCTTCGTTATGGAAATTTAAAGAAATCCAGGGAAGAGGTTTACGAAGCAGCCAAAATGGCTAATTTGCATGATGCAATTATGAAGTGGCCTCAAGGTTACAATACACCTGTGGGAGAACGAGGATTAAAATTAAGTGGGGGCGAAAAACAAAGAGTAGCAATTGCCAGGGCGATTCTTAAAGATTCTCCGATTTTAATATTCGACGAAGCGACATCTTCTCTGGATTCTATAACGGAACAGGTTTGTTTCAAAAAATTTGTTTCCAATTCAAACTTGAAAATTTCAGTTCAAATAGCTCACAAATTTTCGGACATTGTTAATTAATAATGAATAGTTTTACGAAAAGATTTGAAATAAAAAAAAGGGTTTTTTATATTTTGTAAAATAGCATGAAATATCGAAAATTTATCATTTAATTATCAAAAAATTAATCAGTTTTACTGAATATGCTTTTTTCAGAATATTTTAGAAGCTTTGCGTCGAGCAACGTCTGGCCGAACATCCATCGTCATTGCTCATCGTCTTTCGACTGTTATGGATGCTGACGAAATTTTGGTTCTAGACAAAGGTTCATTGGTCGAACAAGGATCTCATTATGAACTTTTGGGAAAACCAAATTCTCACTACAGCAAATTTTGGGACGCCCAGAATATTGGTTCCCCGACTCATCGAGGCAACAAAAATCGACCAGAAGGTACCCACTGAATAATACAAAGAAAGAATCGTGCAACTGCCAGAATGACTTTCTAGTAAAAATGTATATAAACGTTCCCAAACATATAGTAAGTTTATTAACTATATTTTTTTTCGCCATACAAAGGTGCAGGCATCTCTTGTTTGAAAGGTTTGCAATTTGTTCGTGATTCAGTAGGCGACGAATTCAATTGTGAAAATTGTAAATACTGTATAGGATAAATGAATGAAAATTTCTCTTGTTACCTCTAAAAATTCTCTGATGTTTGATATAAGAAGTTGTAATTTTTGATAGAGAAATTGTGATTTAGATAATTTTTTTTTTTTCTTACGTCTGAAAAATGTGTATAATTTCAAAAAAATTGTAGACATTTTTCGGCTATTATTAAAGTTTTAGATTAAAGGAACGTTTGGTTTATAATTTCGGAAATTTTGAGAGTTTTGAAAAATTCTTGAAACATTAGGTATTTTGATATACTTTCAACATATTTAAATTACCGCAGACTTGGTAAGTTATCGAAAATCATGAATTCAACAAAATCAGAACACATTATAATGAAATTTTTCTTAATTTCAGCTCAGATTAGCTCAAGTTACATTAGCATTTAGGGTGCCCAGGGTACCTGATTGATCAGTTTCAAGTTCAAATGGAATAACAGTTTCTAAGACGAAACCAAAAGAAAAGGTTAGGGAGAGAGAGAATCGTAATCAATAATTTTATTTGTTTGCAAAATTGTGTTGTAGCGGTTGCTACGGCTACCGCAGCAAGACAGTCTGAAAGCAGTTCGGACTGAGCAGATGTCGAAAACGTGCAATCACATTTTTTGACACTAAAAAGTTTATTTATGATCGAAAAATCCGTTGTTGTCGTTTTTTTCTTATTTCGAATACGATTATTTATGTTTTTGACACCTGCTCAGTGAGGTTTGTTTTTTTCGGGGATTGTGAAATGCATTTTTGGAGGCCTAAAATGTGATAATTGACAATGCAAAGCGAGGTTCCTTCTTTGCCTATGGTATTCCAGGACAAACCTGCACGTTTATCGAGGTAAATCAAATGATAATCATTATTTATTTATTTATTTATAATCATTATCATTTAGTAAATTATGAAATGACTACTCATTTGGGACGGTTTAATCATCGATTTTTAATTTTTTCACCAAGTACATTGATAAAATTGTATGTTTTTATACGTACGTAAATTTTTTTCTCTTCAGTTCCATGTTTGTTATATTTTTACAAAAAATTTCAGGAAAATGAGCGCTGACTCAGTTTCCGGGTCAGCCGGAAGTAGAATCAGTCAGCAATCCTCTCGAAGTATAGTGAATGTATTGCCAAAGAAAAAGACTTTTCACTCCGTACTTGGTATGTACATAGATAAAAAGAACAAACAAGGAAATGTTTTTTTTTTTTTTATCATTTTTGTAAATAACAAAATAGATCGTAGGAAATGAGTTTTAAATTCATTGATGAAATTTTTTTAATATAGATAGCCCCTACAGAAATAGCGCGCGTTTTTATCCATTGCCGCAACCGCCTAGACAGAATAAAAATACGATTGGCCAAAGAGTCATGTCTGCGAAAAATTTGCGCATGAAACAGCTACAAAATCAATTAACTGATGCTCATTATCATTTAAATGTGAGTGGATTTTTGTTTTTGTAAATTTTGTGTTTTTAATGGACTTGACATTATTTTATGTGAGCAAATGCGTGTCTAGTATTTTTAGAAATCCTTTTGAAAACTGGTCTCGGGCGTTTTTCGGTTTTGGTTACATCCCGTGTTTAATTTATATTTAACGGGTTTTGAAAAACTACCTAAAAATGAATTTGTAGGTAGTTTGAAAAATTTTTTTAATGTCGAATGCTTATTATATTGAATTTTAATTAATTCATCACCCATAAATATAAAAAAAACCTGAATCATAACATTTTTCATATATAATATTTACAAACGCGATCGAGAAGTAGATTTAAAATTCATCACCCATAAATATAAAAAAAAACCCGAATCATAACATTTTCCATATATAATATTTACGAACGCGATCGAGAAGTAGATTTAAATTAGCCCCTTTCATCGATTTTCCATGGCCTGTAAAAATAGTACAAACACATTTACGGGGAAAAAGTTATAATAAATTCGTTACGTAAATACCTTCAGTTCCGTGCTAAAAATGTTGTTTTTGCTATTTATTTTTTAGAATATAAATGTTGAAGTTTCTCTGTCATATATTGGTTCTGATAAGGTAATGAATATGGAAATCAGCACAAAATTAGCTTCCACAAATTTGCACACATTATGTATACGATTTTTCTAGAAAGTCATTATTCCATTGCAAACAATTGCAGGAGTTATCGAACGAAAATAAACTGCTCAAGGCAATACAAAAAAAGCAGGAATCCGCGTTAAAACGTTACGAAGGCACAAACGCTGAACTGCCACGAATAATTAATTCCCATCACGAAGAATTGAGAATTCTTCAAGTAAAGTACAAAAGACTGAAAGAGCAACACAAGTACACATGTGACGTGCTTAAAGAAAAAGAAAACGAGTTACATTCTTTGCAGGTGGAATAAAAAATATGTACAAGTTATCAAAATTTATAACGCTTATGCCAACCAAATTTTAGTTGAGTGTAAATGGTAGAAAAAAAAATTTTTCTTTGGTGGGATGTAAACGGAGGTTTTTCAGATTTTCCTTAAAATTTTTTACCAGCGAGCTAGTAAGTTCAGCTGTAAATCAGTGGTGAAATATTCGAGAATTTGGCTGGCATTTGTGTTGAAAATAATTGAATTTTAAATAAAACAGATAACAAGTTTCTAAACATCAAACAAATTTATCTTTTTTAGTCCGTGAACAAAAAACTTCTCCAACTTAGTAAAGACCGAAATTTGGGAGAAAGGGAAAAATTGCAAATTCAGGTTTCCGATCTGACTTACCAAATCGAGCAGCAAAAAGAAACGATACAAGTTGGTTTTTTGTGTGGTGGATAATTTTTTACGATTCAGGGAAACGATAAAGTAAGAAATTTGTTCATTTTCGTAGACTTTGAATAAGAAGTTATCTTTGGAAAGCAAATTTTTGAAGCAACAAATTCACTCGGAAATCGCGAAACATAAGGAAACTCAGAAACATTTAGCAGAAACGACAGAAAAATTGAGGAGTCTGGAGGAACTTTTGGATAACAGAGAGAGAAGACTTTATTATAATAATCAGTTGAATATTTTTACAAAAGGAAGGAGTTTGGGGAATTATTCTGCTGGGAATTCCGAAGAATCACAGTGAGGACATATTTTCGCTAATTTATTTACTGGATTTACGTAATTTTTGCGTATTCTCAATTTTTCGTATTTTTCATATGAACTCATTTGCAGTTCTTCTATGCATTACTCAAAACCAACTGCAGGGCCGTTAAAATTGGAAAACGAAGCTGAGAAAACACTGGTAATAAAAACAATATACAACTTTCCATATTTTTTTATGCTTATCTGTTATTTTTCAGTGAAATTTGAAATAATTTTTACAGTCAATAGCTACATTTAGCCAACTTTCTAAAGTCGACACGGGCAAAGTTCCTAAAAACGACGACCATAATTTTTCGTCTTCAAGCGAGCGTTTTTTTCCGAAAACTGAAACAATGTCGAGTTTGCAGCAAATTCGAAAATATCGACTCCCAAAATCTGGATCAGGTCGAAGATTTTCGGTTTCTTCGACAATTTCAGAACAATCGAGCGAATTCCCGTTTCCAAGTTACATGAAAACATCGATCGAGGAGGAATTTTCCGAGCTCGATCGAGAAACGGAAAATTCACGAAAATATCCAGAAAGTCCGAAAATATCGATCGGAGATTATGAAGTTCAGGAAAATGAAACTATGGAAAATGGTATTTTAGAGAATTTTCCTCAACCGGAAAATTTGGCAAAAAAATCCAGGGAATTACATTCCAGGTTTATATATTTATCTCTATAACGAACTATTGACTGAGATTGAAAGCCGTAACTATTGATTGAGATTGAAATCTTAATTATCGCACAAGTATTGATTAAAGAACTACTGCACACTTTTTGATTGAAAATTAATACTTTTTACAGACAAACATTATAAAATTTGAATACTTTGATGATTCGAACGTTTTTTCATATCTCTTCTTTCAGTAATAAAATTTGAAAAAAAAAAAAAAAAACAGTAACAGACTATGGAAAATTGAATTTTCAATCAAGATTCAACCTCCACTTGCAGATTAACGTATGGTATCACCGCAACCACAAAACCTGTAAACGAACCTCTAATTCCAAACAAAAGGAAAGATATAATATCTTACGAAGACTTAGAAAAAATGGTTTCTGAAGAAGTAGAAATCGGTCGAAATTCAGTCATAGAAACCAAAGAAATGTTCGGCTCCAATGATTCCCTAGATAAAATAAGCAAAACCAGCAGCAACGAATTCGATCTCGAAAACCTCTCTAAAAGTCCAAAAACCAGCCCGAGCCATAGCATTTTTACACCAAAACAATCGAAAATCGAAAAAAACACTCTTCAAGAAATTCCACCTAATAGAAACGAAGACGAGCCAATAGAAAAATACGGGAATTTAGGAATACTTAACATAGACAGCATCGAAAATGACATTTCTGACGATTTTGAAAATTTAAATTTGAGTGAATTTAACATTCCTTTGAAAAAAAATTTTGAGAATGACGATCTAGTTTTTCGAGACAACGAAAAATTGGTAAAAAAAGTGGAAGAATTCGGAATGAACGCAAATTTGGAAATTTCGGATCAAAGGGAAAAATTGGATATTTATTTGGAGAATAATGCTGCAGGAAGTGATGGGATAATTTTATCTCGAACAACGCGAAGTAATAGTTGTGATAACAAATCAGAAAACCAAGACGAACCGAACGCAAAATCCTATGATAAGAACAAATTGTTGGCTGCCATAAAAGCAATTGATGATAACGCGAATATTGAATTCGTTGACGATGATAAGCCACTCAAAAATAACACTGGTAATAGATCGAGAATCACGGAAAATTTGTATCGAGGGGTTCCAACGCATTTAAAAAAAAAAGATGAAAGTTCTAATGGCGTTATAAAAAATGGGAAAATTGAAGCAAACAAAGTCAGAAGAGGAAGTTTTGGTAATAAGTTATGCTTGTGAAGAATAAAGTTTGTATGGAAGACGAAAGGTACAAGTATTACAATTTAAGGTTTTGATAACATTTTTATAAAAAGCTTTGTAGAATTAAGAATAAAAGCTGAGTGAGTAGAATTCTGCGGATATATTTTTTGATCGTGTACAAGTCAGAAAATCATGTTTTTTTTTTGTTGTTTTTTTGTATTTTTACTATTCTGATATGGAAAAAACGAATGGCTTTCATATTGAGGAACCACAATTTCACGGAGTTACTTATTAGAAAATCAAATTTTTCGATCTGCTCTGAAAGTCACGAGTACTGTTGAAAGGTAAGTACGATAGCAATCAATTTTTAAGGGATTTTAAAATAACGTATTCATTTTATCTTTATATTTATCGCATTATCACAGATTCATTAAGTTTTGCAATTAGCGTAAAATTTGAAAAAATTTTATTGCACGGGCCCCACAAATGCATGATACTGGCCCTGGACTATTCAAAAGAATTTTTTGAAACGGCTTCAAAAATCCAAGATACGGCCCTAGACAATTCGAAAAAATTTTGATCCGCCCCTGAAGTAACTTTTCACCATGTCGTTGCGCCCAGAATGTCAACAAATTTGAAAATACCAGGAGAGCAGAGTTCAAAAGAGGTCTTCGTTGGTTCCGCAATATCAGAAACTCGTTCAAATTTCATCACATTTGTATCAGGGCACATGAAACCATAGGAGGTATTCGGTTATTTTCTCAAGAATTTACGAAAATGAGGAAAAATTTTTCACTTTGTATCAGGAGCATAGGAGTTCATAGAAGGTATTCGCTTATGTTCTCAAAAATGTACGAAATAAATTTTACAGAAATTTTTACTTTTCGTATCAGGAGCTAGAAGTTCAGAGGAGGTATTCTTGTTTTTTCAAAATTTTTCGTGATTGTGAAAATTTGGTCGATTCTTGATGATTTTGTAACAGGAGTGTAAAAGTTTGGGAGAGGTCTTTTTTGAAATTTCTAAAATTATAGAAAATCGAGGAAAATTTCAATCCAAAATGGGTAACTGATTTTTTCGACTTAATTTGTGATTTTTTTTTATTCTGATTCGTCTTTGCGTAAATGGAAAAAATTTGTGATATTACAGAAAGTTGGAACTGATGCAGCTCACTACAATTTCTATTATTTAGAGAAAACGAGTGAAGGATTTAAAGCAATAAGCGTGATTTTGTATAAAGGCATTAGAAAAATAGCGTTTATTCACTAGTATTAAAATCTGTAGTCAATCTCAGGTACACAATGTTTTCTTAAAAATCTGTAAAAACTTCACTATATATGCAACAATATTCTGGGCGATGACATTTTCGCCTTTTTCCGTTATAAAATGTCAACATTACAAGCCACTTTATTTTTCACAAACTTACGACATCTTGGTGAAGAAAACATCATCATGACATCATCAAAATAAAAAAAATAAAAAAAAAAAGAACAACTGTACAAACTGGAAAGCGTATAATGTATAAAACGACTCGCAAATAGCTGAAGAAGTTTACTGCTAACGGTTTTCATGCATTTTTTTGATAATTTAACAATAAAACTTCTTCAGCCTTTTCCAGAAGTTACATTTGAGCGAAATTCAACAAAACTCGTTGTTAACAAATAACACGAAAATAAATATCAAGATCTGTAAATTTTTGGGAAAAAATATGTACTTATGACTTAAAGTCGTATACGATCATATGAAAACAAGTGTTCGAGTTCATTAGATTACATATCATACATGATAATAATTCGTTAATTTTATGGTGATTCCCTGAAGTCGATATTAACATACACTTAACTAATGTATAAAGAGGTTGGATTAATACTTGTTAACAAAAAATGTTAGTATCCAAAAATGATTTACAAAAAGAAAAAAATCAAACCAAGCATATCGAAACAGCTTTCATAAATTAACAATTGTTAACAAACTATATTTTATCTAAAAAAATTTCATTACACATACTAACAAAATTTGTTGCCTAAGAATCTTGAGTTTCATGGTCCAAATTGAAAAACAAACGTATCTAGGAAATCAAAATTTGATTTACACGAAGCACAACTTCAAACTTTGAGCAATCCATGCCTTTGCAGTAGTGTTCGAGTGAAAAAATGGTTTCATTGAAAATATTAAAAAGTGCAGTTTTAAAAATCTTCCATAGCAGCGATGATGTTGGAGAGAGCAGTTCTGGCCTCGTTTTCTTTAAAAACTAGCAAAGCCTCCATCGCTCTTTGAGAATGTTCCCTCTGAAGTTGTTTCGTTAATTCGATTCCAGGTCCCGTTATGACCATTTTAAACACCTGGAATTCATAATTGACAAATTTAGCATATGCACATTCCAAAATAATCGAAAGTATGGATTTTTATACTACATTTTTTTGTCGAAAATTTGATTGGCAATTTACAGTAATTGACTTTTTCCGTAAAAAAATTTGTGCTTCACCCAGTACTCTGAATTACATGTAATTAATGAATAAGGAAAAAGCCAATTACTCAATTAACCCTTTTCAAAATCGACGAAACTCAACAATAAATTCCTGAAGTATGAAATGTAATTACTTTTTCGTAATCGACGTTTTGCACCGAATCCAAGCCTTTGTCAATTTCTTCTAAAATGGATGGATCATGTTCGATGTGAAACATTATGGGAGCCGAACACAAATTGAAAGGAGTTGTGTAATCCTTGCTCAAAAATGGGCCCAAATCCAAACATGCCTATGAAAATGCAAAACAGTCAATTAATTGATTTTTTCAAACAAAAAAAATGCATAATCGCTATTATAAACATAACAACAATTGCTCAAAGCAATTTACCTCAAAAAAATTGAGTTACTTTGAAATAACATTTCAATAATTTAAAAATCATCAATAATTATTCTATTAATAAAATGACGGGAAACATACTTGCCAAGCTAAAGCTAAATGTTTGCCGAAATTATATGCTGTTTCTTGAACATTTTCTTCATGACCTCCCAATTTTAAAGCGCTCTGGCAGGCTTTTCCAAGCAAAGATCCAGCACTGAGCACATTCCGCATTGTCCATTCATTCACTGCATAATTTGTACGATCCTCCGGTGGAATCGAAGGAAGCGGATTGTCCTGGAGATCGACTCGGCCAATAAATTCTGCATCTGCCAAATCTCGTAAAGCAGTTGAAATTAACAACACAACCTGTAAATTATAAAGTTCAGTTAATTCAAAACTATCCGCAATATGCATGTCTCATAGAGAGGGAGATGTAATAAAAGATATGAATATGCGACGTAAATAATGTTATTGTTTTTTGTTTTGAACTTGTAGAGTATGTTTTTTGCAGTTTTCTTGTCGATTGATCATTTTGATGAAATTTCCAATATTTTTTGGCGACTTACATCTTGGTTTCTGAGTTCCGCCAATTCAGAGCAACTGTTTGCGAGTAAATAATCACCACTCAATAAGGCAATTTTGTTTCCAAAAGTCATGTCGTCGAGCTCCGAATCAACTGGGTAAACTCCTTTTCTGATGTTAACCAAACTCCGATGGACTAAATGACTGGTGCGAATCATTTCTGTAACTTCTGCTAGGGCACGTTGACTGCAAAAAGACATATAATTTTTAATGATTCATTTGCACAGAACTTATGACTTCACACTGTTCAAAAGTTGAATTTGTTACATAATTATATTTTGAAAATTCTGTAAGAACTTGTATGTGTTCTGACAACTTTTGAAAAAATTAAGAATAACAAAAAGTTACCAAATTTTCTTTTCATACATAAAAAAATCAATCAATTCAAGTGTCATTTTAAAAGTTATACAATGTATTATTTGTTGAATGAATTGTATGAATTCAATTCATGAATATTTTCATGAATTGAAAATTCATGAAAATGAATTGAAAATTCATGAAAATTACGAATGATTGATGCAAATTTAAAACGTATGAATTTGACCTATGCAAAACTCCAGCAGCTTTGTCTTCCTCCATGTCCTCAACATTTAAATGCCCTGCAGCTTTAGAAATTAGGAGAACAATAAGACCCCAAGCTTGCATATTGGTGCGACCATTGTAAATCAAGCTCCTGAAACACAAGTCATCAAATATAACATTTTTAAAGTCAGTACAACTTTTTGAAAAGTACACAATTTTACACAATATCGCAGCTAAATTTCAAATTTCAAATAAATTATCAAATTTAGCCACAAATTGTAAGACAAAAGTTATACTTTCGAAAGTTTCCGATAACTCCACAAATACTCAAACATAACACATTTTATGATTGACTTTTCACGACAAAATAATCAAAAATATCAAACGAAAATGTCCCAAAAAAGCACTCACTTCGCGGTTTTCAATAACGGATGATTCGAACCGACGAGTTTCCTGAGGTGCAATGCGACATTCGCGATTTCGTCGCTGAGAAGCCATCGGAGGCTCAAAAACGACGTGGGGTAACCAACGATTTTCTCAGCTTCCGAGACCGCTCTGTTCCAGTCTGGTTTTTGGCTCGTCGCGACCGAGGTCGCGGATTTCCTCGACCCAGCGAAATCGAACCCGACTCCAGACGGCAAAACGACTTGTTTACTTTTCGCGCACTGCGGAGAAACTTTTTTGTTGCACAGCAAAAGCGTCGCGACCGCGTTCCCTTTTCTAAACATTGCAAAAACGAAATAAACAGCGGGACCGGAAGGAAACAAGAAAACGTCAAAATTCCGTCGACGCGAAAACCATTTACGTCGCCTCGATAATCGACATTTGTTTAACGCCTGACGAGAGCAGATTCGTGCGCTCGTGACGTGTAAAAACTTTCTCTTTTGTCCCGATTTTCCTCGCTCGCATAATGCGTGTATGGCATTGAAATGTTCGCGACCGAAAGGGATACCTTAACCCCAAAATTCCGTCACGGACTTGATTTTGTGTGTTTGTTTTGAGTGACATTGCGCGATTCGAGGTTATTTTTACGAGTTGACGATTTTCGAAGCGTATTTTGTTTCGTAGAATCAGGATGTAGGCGATTTATTGGCGTTATCATAATTTTGATTATTGTTTTGACGTTTGGGTTGTCATGTGTTCACAAAACATGTGATTGATGAGGGAGTAGAAGAGTTACCGTAATTGGGTACTTGGCTCATTGTGTCTTGTTGTGTCTCATGCAGTCTCATGGCAGTTGATTGATTATGTTTATAATATGTGTGATAATTATCGGCATTTTAATAGGCCTAGTTACTTAATTGACCTCGAACCTTGACATTTTTGAGGACATTGCTGCCAATAGTTCCAATTTAGAAAGGAGGTCTATTGCAATTCAAGATGGCCGACATGTTAAGCAGTGCTACCAATGACATTATTTTCAAACTTTCGAAATGTGTATCAATGTAACATATTCATTCGGATGAATAAAACTGTATTTCTGCAGAGAAAAAGTCGAGTTTCCCTTGGTGGAATGTTTCATCACTTACCTTTTTAACGTCCACCTCCTCGAAAAATCTCCAAAACGGAAACTATCATAATTCCTTTAAGGATCAGATTAAATTTAGAGAGTCTTCTGAAAATTCGGAAATTTTCTAACTGGGGAAAATGACAGACGCAGTGATGGACAACATTGTAATAACATAAAACAACATCGATTTATTTTCGCCAAAATGCTCGCGCATTTTTTTGTAACATAAAAAATTGATGATGATCATACCCATATTTGTTGAGTATGTATGTTAATATACACACACGAAATAAGGCACATTTGATATCATTATTAAAAACACGCTTTTCGACGTGTCCTTTCCCACAAATTTCGTCTAATTGTAAGTATAAAAAACGTCGTATTTATAATATGTATATTAGGGTAGGCCTTATTTTATAATTTCCCGTACCAATTTACGCACTTTCCAAAATTCCGTTTCTCCTACATTAGCAAATTCAAGGAAGATGCGTACATTGCTATTCTTCAAAATAAAAATTTATCGTAAGTAAGGACCACCCTAATGTAAATCGTACATTTAAACGAGTTCATATATATAAATGTCTCTTTTATCCACTTTCGATTCCTTAGCAGGCAAAATGCCTGTATCACTATTCAAAACGGCGTCATTTCCATTCTCTTATTTACAACACACCATCATTTATTTCCATTTCAATATATATCCTTTTTTACAAGACTAAACAAATGCAAATTCCAAACACCATTTGCTCGACTTTCTCTCTTTCACACTTTTTTTCCTAATATTTATCACTTACAAAAGTGTAACTTCGATTTTTGAAATATTTTAATGGAGTTATTGCAGTGCATACAGTATGTACAAAACTTTCGAAGTTGAAGAGAAAACATTTTTTGTTGGGTTTATTTATGATTTTGAATGTTTTCGTTTGTTTGGCTATTTTGGAATGCATTTTGCAGTACCATAATTTCATGAATGTATTCTAATTAGGGTTTGGAATTGACTCATGGATGTTTTTGCGTGGACATAACGGACTTTCGAAGAATGATTTTTAAATTTTGAAGTTGTGCCGAGAACGGGAAATGATTTCAAACAGGGTTTGCAAAATTCTATCATTTCTTTGATATATTTCACTCAACTCGTAACACTATTTTGGAAACTAAATCATTTCAAAATTTCCAGTCCCCGTTTTCACTCGAATGTAAAAAATTCGGTCGGAATGTTTCTTTGATTTTTTACACAACCATCAAGGAATGTTAAATGCGAGTCGACTTCAAACAGAAGATACTTCACCAAAATTATTCATTTTCTCTTTACCGTAACGTACTATTAACATTCATGTATAAAAAATGCAGTAAGGATAAAAATTCTTCTTGGAAGCTTAGATTTATCGCAGCGATATCGCGTTTTTCTGAAAAGTATCGTAGTTCCAAAACCAGTCTATCATCGTTTCGAAACTACGAATTCTCGTTTTTCAAAATCAAAAAGTAGAAATCTATAAAAATCTTCCATCACGTCAAGATTGTTCGGACCAGTCAATGGAGAAGAATAAATTCCAACCATCAATCATAATAAACAAGAATTCAAATTTGAAATGATTTCACAAATTTGTCTAGTGAGATAAAAAAATGTCTAAAATTCTTTCAACTATTACTTTTTTCATTTATCACGATGAAATGGGGAATATTCGGGAAATCTAGTCTTCACTGATTGGCCCGGTTTGGAAAAATGGTGTTTTTACATGTATTTTACATCGCTACATTCGCTGTTCGTTGAGTTGGCTTATTTTTGTTCCTGGTGGTTTGTGGTTTGTTCGTTTCGCTCGCAAGTAGGTTTTCGATAATAATTATGAGCTTTTGCAGTCTTTCGGCGTCGTTAACTGAGGAGCCAGAAAGCGGAAGCAGGATCCGCGCTGAGTCGCGAATGGCCGCGCGAGAAGGCGTCGTATCACAGCTTCGAGGGGTCGTAATTTTCGAAGGACCACTTTTGCCTATGTACAATCATGGAGCAGTCTTCCATCGCCAGGCGCTGCTTGTTTTCCGTTATCGCGAGGCACGTGTTACTACTCACGTGTCGAATCTGCCTCGTCTGCAAATACGTCATTCTTTCTTGAGCACCCCAAAGTTTCATCTTTTCATGTTCATAGAAAATTGATTATCGATGAAATTTTCATAATAGAATTACAAGGATTGAAATGCGGAAGATAAGAAATGTCGAATACTTACACCTCCAGTTTTCGATTTTTAATTTCAAAATTGGTGTAAATTTACAAATTTTACAATTTTTCAAATATTTTCCAAATTTCTCAATTTTTGTGAACTAGAAATTGCTTGCAGATTTGAATGCAGATAGAAAATCTATGGAAGCTCCGCCTTTGTGCACGAAGCGAGACGATTTAGGTACTTCCATCATCAACTTTCTTATTCGATTCTAATGTTCAATTGCCGTAATGTCTGGCAAACAGAAAATCCATCATCAAAGAGAAGATGAAAACTCGAGAGCTTTTTCCGCGAAAAGTACAACTGCAAATACAGTTAATCCTACAAAGGAGGGGAATTTTCCGCAAGCTCGGACAAAGCATCGGCTGTTAATACTTAATGCTACTTCGCGAATCGAATTAACACGGGTCGATAAAAACACGGACATGTGCGTGCTTCCTTGGGATGGATAAATGCGTTATTTACCCGAGAATCGTAGTTCCATTGCTGGTTTCCTTTGCTACCGTGGCAAGGATACAAAATTACGTCGGTCCCGCTGTAATCCAAACAGGACTCGTCCCGACGAATTTCGCCAGTTTTGCTCAGCATCCAGTACTGCGGAAACACATTTTTTCGTTTATTATCATTTTTGTTCGTGTTTGCTTGCATTTTGAGGGAATTCATCGTGAGAATGCCAGAGATTATGAAGTTTTTAATTATTTTTTACCTTATTACACCCTTATTTCTCGGAATTCGTAATTATTTTTTTGAGAAAAACGTACGATCTAAAATTGGAAGTTGGAGACTTTAGAGTAATTTTTTCGATTCGATGTTTGAAAAAAATTTAGGAATTGTTTCTTTTCAGACAAGTCTTAATTGTATTAGCGTTAAATCAACAAATTTGTCAATAAATGAAGAAAAAGAATCCATAAATGTGTATTTTATTAATTATAAATATTTTTAATGACATGCATTATTTTGAACATAAAATAAAGTACTCGAACATTTTTTAATTATTCGAAAATTTTATCTTGTTCGATGAAAATCTCCTCTTTTTGAGAATTCCATATTCTACGTGTCAGTGCAATTTGATTCCTCTTTGAAATTCCATCAAATTATACCGATATTTTCCGACAAAAAGCCTTTGAGCTTTTTCCCGTCCACAATGAATACGAATTGTTGAATTTAAATTCGTAATTATTCCAGCTACAATGCCATTGGAGATGATTTTTGTTTCACGCTAACCGGCGATGCATCAAAGTGAGCCGAGATCGAAAATTGATAGCAGCTACCGACCGTTATTAATCAAATGCGTACAAACCGTACTTTCGACTGATGATTCTCTACTTTCATATCATCCATTTCCGCACACATTTAAAAGCATTGCCAGGTTCCATCAATTTTTTTATCGTTCGCATAAAAGCACTTCGCGAAATTCGATTCAGCGAAACTCGAAATGTTCGAAAACTGTCCTATCCACTTATTCGAATACTTTTTTTATACTTTTTGATATTTTTGCGGTATGGAAAAACACGAAAATAATTTGTTCAGAATTATATATGTTTAAGTTTTTGAAGTATTTCTTTTAATGACTGTTTTTTTAGAATTTGATAACAGTTTCAGTTTTTTTGTGTGATGGCGTAAATAGTATTAAAAAAATCAATTTTTCCGAGAATGCATTATGTTCACGTCGATATTTTGAAATTATTTTCGAAATGAAATTAAACCCAATACTCTGGAATTTTTAATTACGAAAAATTCAGAACCGTGGTTTTCAATACGATTCGTTGTAATTATTTTCATTGGTTCAAATATTGGAAAAAGTTAAAATTTATAGAGTCATAGTCACTGGCATTCTGTGGAAATCGAAGAAACGAGTTAATTAGTTGATTCTAATTAAGCATGAGAGGATTGCAATTAGAAATGCGAGCGACAGGATTCGTGGTTTCAGTGCAGTTACAAACAAGCATTGGCAACTCAGTGTGATTAAGTCTGTAATTATTTGGTGCGGATTATATTGTTCGTCAAATTTTCGTTCAGTTTCACGTACACAGGACATGAATTTTGGGCATTTTGTGACGAATGCAAAATTTACCCAGATGTGTTCTTAATTTTACGAAAATTTTGTTTGAATGAAAAAATGTGTAAGCAATAATATGACGTAAAATTTGTTTAATTAATAATTTCCACGGATTTTACCACAATTGATCGAATAGAAAGATTTTATCGAAACAAGAGCGCAACATTACTCATAAATTTCGAAAATCAATGTATAATTACATGTTCGGTATTATTTTTACGATCCACTGATGCAAATTTGTCCAAGAAAATGAATTTATTTCACTTTCTCTATGAAGATCTTTTCAGACATTGACGTATTTATTAAAATCCACGAATTACTTCATTTTTTATTTAATTCATTCCGCTTCAAATTCAGGCCAATCGGAACGACTTGAATTGAATTTACTCTGATTTATTGACCTTTGACTTATCGAGCTTGATTAACATGATGAAAAATTTTGCGAGCAGCATTATTGATGCATGCTTTTTAAAAAATACGATTTCATGAATAGTTAATAATTTCACTCCATGGAAACTTTAAGTTCTACATTTAATTTCAATGCATTCGATAGAAATTTTATCGTCAGCGTGAAGCACAATCGTAAAAAAAGATGAACTAAATGTTCAATTTTTAGACCTGTTCAATAAGTTGAACAAATTATACATCCATAACTTTTTCATGATCCCCAAATTATCCTAAAATTCATAAAAAGTAATCAATTTCCCGGAATTTTTAACAATTTTTCCAACTGGACGTCAAGTATTCAAAAATTATCGTCATTTTCGAAAATCACTCAACATTATAAAAAAGCATTGACGATCATCATCAAAATTCTTCATATTTATGTGCTTGATGATGTTTTAATTTTCCAGAAATTCTTTCAATCCTTGCCTATTTTTTAAAATACTGTTCACGAATATATCTCGACATCAAACATATCTTGCATTCAACCATAAATTATGATCATTTCCGAACGAAAAAACGCATCCCGCGGAACTAATTTCCCTCGAGTTCTAATTGCAGCGCCATTCGCGTGAAAAGTTTTCGTGTAATCCGAAAGCTTAACGAACTTGTCCGGCTAGATTAAAAGATTCAAGTGCAACAAGCTGTATTTCGTCGAATAAAAATTGTGCCGGGCACGAATAATTGAAGCAGATTTCATAAACTCGGAAAACTGACGCGAGAGAAAGAGCGAGAGGGAAATAGCGAAGGAACGAAATGAAGGTAATCAGGCATTTCTCACGAAATTTCGGCAAGCGACGTACGAACATAAATTACGCTACGTCGAGTGCGCTTTAATTACCTCGGGTTCTGATTTGTAAGATAAACCGTAACAAATTTTGAAGAAGTTATTTCTACCGCGCGTAATTTTTCAACTTGGGTCACCAAAAAAAATAAAAAGTTCCTGCTGCAACGGAACGAAAAACAAAGTTCTAGACACGGAAGTTTCTGGTCTATAAGTTATTTTTCAACGCAAATTTTCATTACATCTGCAGGTTTTAAATTAAACTCAAACGAACGTTCGGACTCGGAAGTTGGAGATTTCGCAGCAATTTTGAGTTGTACGAGAGAAATGAAAATGAGTTGAACTTTTTTTTATATTTAAATTGAATTCGGAGAAATTGTTTCGTAAATACTTGAAAAAAGACGGAATATTTTCTGATCATCTGACTGTTGAAGTTTTGGAATCGTCTGAATCTTCCAAGGAAAATTTTATGTTGACCACAAATCTGTAATTTTTTTCTGAGTCCCAAAATGCAATACAGACGAAAATGTAAAATAATCCTATACATAAAAAAAGCCAAAGCTTCGAAATCAGCGAACATCCTCTTGCAATGTTACAGACAATATGCAAAGCTTTAGAGACAAAAAAGGAAGAACAAAAAATCGATTCCCATGCAAAAGTGAAAACGACGTTGAAGCGCGAATGCAAATTGTCGATCGCGAAACCTGCGGCAGGTGAGTCAAAGTCAGTAATTGCAAAGAAAACAAGCTCGCGCAAACCGCCTAATTCCGGCTAAGCATGAGATCGGTTTATATCAGCGAACGGTTAGTGCTCATTAGCATGTTCCAAAGCTCGGTTCTGATTGTGAATGCGAGTCACGTCGTCGCGAATTCTCGGATGAAAGAAGAGTCTTTCGTCGGAGGTGAGTTAATTGAAAAACTCAGGAAAGTAGATTTTTATCAGGTCGACTCGTTAGTCCCGTGAAAACCATCACCTCGTTTAGTTAATTCTCCGGTTTTTTTAATTGTCTGAGAACATGGGGTAAATGTACTGGCTGGCGTTGGTGAAAGGAAAATTTACGTACGTCGAATCAGTAACAGAACTTATATTTTCTTGAAATCGATTTTTTTGAAATTTTCGAAAAACAAGAGGAATTTCAAATGGTTACAAAAAATTTGGGTAAAAGTGTTCCTATACATCGATAGAAAACTATTGGTTATTTCAGAAATTCCTAACGAAAAACGTTTTGGCAGTTAAAAATGTTGTCTAGCATCAAAATTTTTCAAACTGTGAGAAAATTATGGAATTTAATATTTGTAATCATTATATTGACGATGCCAAGTAGATTCACCCCTGAATTTCTCCTATTCATTTTTTTTTTTAAGACTTTGTACAAATATCTCCTATTTTCCCAACATAAACATTGAAAATGGCTATTTTTGTAGCCTGCAGAGCGTTGCGAAAAAATTTATTACGGTGCGAAATTTTTGAAACTCTTCCCTAGTGATTCTAATTTTTATAAAAATTTTTATAAGGTCGGTTTTATAAAAGTTTTATAAAATTTGCATTTTTTATAAAGTGGTTTTATAAAAGTTTAATAAAAATATGCAAAAATTTTTCTAACCTTTTTTGGATCATTTTGCTAGTGTATATACCATTTTTTATCAGTTTATGAGGTTCTTGCTCAAATTTCGTTTCGAAAGAAATTAAAAAATTTGTTGGAAGCAACGGGACTTGAACTTGCGACCTTTGCATCAGAAATCCGATAGTCAACTTTCTTGTCCATCAAATCTATGTCAATTTGGATGCTTTTCTTTCAATTTGAATTGAAGAATTTTCAAATCCTATACAATCATATGTTTTTGCATTTTATAATTTCTAAAAAACGTTACGAACATGATTTTCAATTCCCTTGTGTAATAAACGTATCAAATATTACTATAAGAGAAGTTCTTTACATCAGTAAAGTTTTTTTTATAAAAATATAAAAATTGTTATAAAAATCGCGAAGTTTTTATAAAAATGAAGGTTTTGTAAGACAATTTAGAGGCTTTCAATTGTTTTTATAAAAAAACACACGAATTGTATGAAAATTTCGACAGATTTTATAAAAAAATTTTTTTTTATAAAGTTTTTATGAAACCACTGTATAAAAATTGAAAATTGTATAAAACTTTTATAAAATCGACCTTATAAAAAAACCAGTTTTTATAAATAATTCACTGATTTTATAAAAATTTTGCCTGTTTTTATAAAAACTACAATCACTACGGTTTTTTTATACGTTTTCAATATTGTACACTCCGCTGAAATTTTTAATATTTTTGTCGAGAAAAATAATAAACACCACTTGGAACGAAACCTGCATTACGTAATTTCAAGAAAAAAAATGTTAAACCACTAAAAAACAACTTGTTTCACCAACAACGCCAACCACAACTTTTGTAGATCCTTTCCTGTTGCTCAATTGTTTATTCATCGTATATAATGTAAAATGCGACGTATATTTCCGAACTTGAAACAATCATCCATTGTTTTTTGCTACTGAAATTTGAATTGAAAAAATTCTCTAATTCATTCGATAATTTGATTTTTTGTCGTGCTACCATCGTTTGCAATAGCTAAGTTTCGTCCCTCGTGGCGTAATTAACTGTCAAATTCCCGTTTTTCAACACGACCCACTACGATCGTATACCTGGTTTCCGCCCTGGTTATGGCACTGATAAAGGCCAACCGGCTGGTGCAGGTTTTCCGGTTTCCCCGGCGAGTCTACACACATGTCATTGTTCCCCCCCTTGACTCCCAGCTGCCTTATCTGCGTTAACATCCAGCACAAAGATTTTCCAATCAATGCCAACGTAATGAAAAATAGGAAAACAATATCGCGAAAACGCGACTTTTCTATAGAGTCGAAATAACTGCGCATGAATTACAATGACGTAAGCTTGCGTGAAAAAAAAACACAAAACTATGTGACACTCATTTCGCTGCAGGCGTATGCGTGGGATACCTAAATGCATGCTGGGTTTTCGGCGAAAAATTCGGTGGAGAATGGAAAATATGCATGCATCTCTAATGTTCCAAGTGTTTGAAACATTTACGCGTCGGTGGATTGGAAATTTTGTGACTCCAGAGATTTCGTAGTGAAAAAAAAAGATTGTCAAAATCAAGAAATTTGATTTTTTCGAAATAGTTAGGAATTGATTTTGTGTGTCGTCATTTAAATGAAGTAAAATTTTTTTCTTAACAATTTTCAGAACTCACTTTCAGAACCAATCCATTCCTCTAAAAATTGATAGCAAATAATTTTTGGAGCAACGTGATTTCAACAAACAAATTTATCCAGGGCAATTAAACGATTTCGAAAGTGAACAATCCCCCGCTTTTCATCACCGGCAATCAAGAGGATCCTCGGCATTCGATAGCTCATTTAGCCTGTTAATTACCCGTTTGATAAACGCCGATTAATTCTTGGATTTCGCCATCGAACGTCAAGAGGATTTATATACTTTCCTCTCATTGTAACGAGCGGCTCGAGAGGATTACGTACATAATGCTCGGAAAATTCGAGATGCGTATTTGCAGGGTTGTAAAATGCTCTTTCATTCACTTCAGGGTGAAAAAAGCTTTTTTTACGACTTCGGCGAATAAAATAGCATATGACGTTTAAGAGGAAAAGTTGACTAAAATGAGTGGGAGATTTGTGGAACGAGGTGAAACTGAGTACTATCTACAATTGACTTGCAAATGTATGAATTGGAAATTCCATTAGTTTTTGATCATGATTTTTCGTGTACTCGGCTTTGCCTCGTCCTACAAACCACGCACCCGTTGAAATAAACTTTTCCTCTCTAGATGAACAATGTATAATTTCTGGCTTTGAATATTCTCCTGCTGCATTGATGGGGTTAGGGGTAGGGGCGGGGGTGGTATGGTTTTTTATGGTTTTTCTACCTGGTTGCCGCCCTGGTTGTGGCACGGGTACAAACCAACAGGTTTGTGCAGATCGGCTTTTCTGGCCGGCGAATCCAGGCATGTTTTGCCGCCAGCTCCGAGGTTACGTACCTAAGGTTAGTGTGGTTAGTGCAATTACTTATAGAAACAATGTATTGAAACGTTCAGTTCGGTTGGGGAAAATGTTAGGAATCTAGAATAATTTTGGAAGGCGTACTGGAGAAATGTCATTGAAAATGCTTTGAAATCAGTGATTTTTTTCTTCAAAATTTGATGAAGAAATACAGTTTTGAGTTGTGATTGGAACTGGAGTTGGTAGAAACAACATTTTTATCAAAAATGAAATAAAAATAAGTCGTAGGAATCGAGAATGGGAGATACGAAACTTTAAACTAAAATGACTGCAAACTTGCAAACAAATACAATAACTGCAGCAAATCATCTTCTATCTTTCCTCAATTTATTGCTTATGGTGGAGCGGAAGATTTTGATTGGATTTTCAATTAGACTTTTAGTCGATAATTACGGAAAGTCATATTATAAAAATGACAGATTCCAAATCAGTCCGAGATCGTGTTTTTATCATAAAAACTAATTTTGATTGGCATAAAAATAAAAAAAAAAAGTTGGATGCTTAATTTCTCGTCATTCTCATGATGGAAAAATCAATAATGCCGACGCTTTGCTCGCTTATAATTTAATAACTCTGAAATGAAATCGGTTCCGCGAATGGTTACCGAGATTTTTAATTAACACTCTCATGAAATAATAAAACAAGCCCGAAGCTGAAGAATCGAATGTGATACGTAATGATTCGGTATTTTTGAAAAAGCGTATTTTAGGTTCTTCCCGGGTTATTTTTTGTGTGAAAAATATAAATTCAGAGTTTCCTGAATTCTTATTTAAAAATGTAAATCGTAATACCAAAACCAAGTAGTTTCATATTTAATGCATTTAATTTACTCGTTTACTTCGATTTTTTCACATTCCAGAAACGAACGAAATTCCAAATTTGTTTCAACACTCAATCATTTAATTCAGTATAAACAAAGTTGATCGATAGATTTTTTGGTCAGATAAAATAATTTTGTTGTACTACCAGTGCACGCAAAGCGAAAATTTAATGAGAGTATCGTATTTCCCATACCTTGATATTAATTATGTATTTGCTTTTCATATTCAACCATGATTTCCAAACTAACTGCAATTTCCATGTAATTACATTCTATCTCATCCTATCTCACCCCGTCATAATAATCTTATTTTCCCAGAATAATAATTAACGTCTCAGTTATACACGAGTTTTCAATTTTCTTCGGATTAGCCATTTCTATAGTCTTGAAATTGTATGAAAAAGTTATATTTTATACATATCTGAACTGGTCTTTTCTGTGGTTATCTTTTTTTCGAGTTTCTCGTATTCGATTCAAAGTTTTATTAAAAAAAAGAGTTGTTAAAATTATGTTCCTCCCACATTTTTTAAGCTCTAATTATATTTTGATTGAGTAGTTGTATTATAATCGAATCTTCCATTAAATCGCGTACTAATTTCGTTTCATTGTTAATTACATTTATGCAGTCAATCGGAATGTAACTCAAGGGATTTTAAATATGTACTTCCAGAATATTTATCGGAAAATTTCCATATCGGAACAAAATGTTGAAATGATTTTATAGATTTTCTAAAAAAATCTCAAGAGATAATAAAAAGTGTTCGAATACTCGAAATATCGAAAATATGTTGAAAACGGTATTTTTAGGAGCTTTTCATTTTCTGAAATTTTGATAAAATTTCTAAAATTTAAAACAAAAGGCCTCTTTTCCAATGAAAATTATTATTCTTTTTTTGGAACTCGTAAAATATTCAAAAACATAATTTGAAGTGACTTTAAATTCTGAGAAATGTTATCATGATTAATATTTATAAATTTTGAATCTGAAATTATTCGTCACAGCTCCAATCACATCTCAAATGAAATATTAACTGAAAATTAGTCTAATTCGACTAATGCAATCAGACAGACGATTCATGAAAATCGAAATTACAAGGACCATTGTTTTTCGTGTACGCGAGCACACGTTTTGGGGACATGCAAAGCAGTTTCGGATTCCGGCTAGAAAAACTTTTCCCCGCGGTTTCAGCGGCGCCTGGAAAAAAGGGTTTATTAAAGCGCGGCTTTGTTGACGGCCACGTTCCACCGCTATGGTTTCCGCGTTCGGCTTCCGAGCCACTGAAATATCCGGCTGAAGCAGAAGAGCGACAAGGGACGAGCATTCCTCGTGGCTTTTGTGGTCTCTGCAAATCTCGCGATTACGAAATCTGAAAAGAAACGCCTCGAAATTTCTGTCGGACTTTTCCCGTAATGAACACGCCGTGGGAATTTCATATTTCATGGGATTCGTGATGTGAAATAACTGAGGAATGATGTCCATTTAATAAAAAACTCCGCAGTCACGAATTTTGTGGGAGAATTTAGAAATGTCTGATACGTAAAGTATCTGACAGTTGAAAAAAAATCTTAAATTCATGTTACGAAATAATTTTCAAAATAATACGGGGACGCAAATATTCAAATTTCAAGAAAAAAATTCAAACTTCAAGTTAAAAAATACAAATGATAAAAATTCAATTTCTAAGAAACACTAAAAATACTGAAAAAATTTTTGAAAGTGTTTGCGGGGTGCCGGTGTGCTATTTACACCACTGCTCTGAGAATTTAAATTGGAAGAAACGATTCCATGATCGGGACGCATGAAAACGCTGCATTATTTGTCGGGTGAAAAACAGCGACGAGCGGAAATGGTACTTGCCGGGGGACTTGTACCGCCCGACGTGCATGGCACGTAACACGTAACGACGATACGTACAGTGTCGGAATTATTCAGAGCTTCCGGGGCCGGTTACGGAACCGTGTGAACAATAAATTCCCGCGGGCCACGGCCGAAAAAAGCGCGAGCGCGAAATAAAACGAGGGGAAAAAACGCTTCGTTTCGTAATGAGGACGAGCTTTTTTTTGGTGGGGATGCTATGCAAAGTACGAGCTTTCCAGAATGAAATAGCTCAAATTCCATCCAAAAGTTTTCGAACCCAGAATTTTTCGCAACTTTAAACAAATACCAATTAGAAAACTGAAGGAGGTTCATGTTCGAAAATTTCCTAATTACACTAACAAATGTATAAATAAAAAATAAACTTCTCAAACTAATCGAAAACCACGAAATACAAAAAAAACTCATAAACTGCGAAACCGAATAAAAAAAAAAAACAAAAAATCCGCTTCAGCCAAATAAAAAAATATACGACTTTTGATTGGCGAGAAAATGCAAGATATAAAAGTGCAAACCTCCCCAGGCGCTTTTTTCCATCGCAATTTCCTCCTGCCACCCCTGGAAAAAATTTTCCCCGGCGAACAAAAAAGCCTCTTCATTTCCCTCGCGTAATATTTACCGCGATTTATACCACGTATTTTCGAACGGCTGCAAAAAAGCGCACCGCGTTTTAACTACCCTCGCAAAATGGCCTCCGATAACAAAATTGCATAACGACCATCATTCGGCGATTTCGAGTTGGGGAGTAAAAGTACGCGCTACGAATGTACGGCATATTGATTAATCGCTCGAATAGCACGCTTAAATTAATGCGCTATCAATCCCCGGCGTTATCAACGCGGCGAAACGCGAATTTAACGCCGCTTTTACCCCCGTTTTCTTTTCCAGCGATTTCGGTTTTTGCTACGTTCGCGTATGAATAAATGCGCGCTTGAAGAATGAGCAAAAAAGGCGAGCTCCCGCGATTTTCCGGGGTGGATAAAAAAGATTCAATTGCGATGCAGTAATTACAGGGCGTTGGAAAAAAATTGTACTATCGAGTTGGTATGAAAAAAATTGATGTTCAAATATTCAGAATTTTGATAGAAAATATCATCTTGTAAAAAATTTGTTAAAGTGGGGTTCAAAAATTTCTCACATAATTCCTAAAAATGAACGAAAATAGCACGTGGAATATTCTTCGGTCCGATAGAGATTTCGAGGGCTACGCCTAAAACACGAAAAAAGCAACGAATGTGACAGAAGAAAACACGAATTCATTTTTTCCGCGGCTGACGCTTGGAGTTGATGAAAAAGAAAAGCCTGAAAAAGTTCGTTAGACCGGTGCAATTTTCAGGACTTACCTCGCCGGAAGCGACGGCTTCGCCGGGGATGAACAGTTCCGGGTAAACATTATCCAAGTACCACTTGAATGATTTGCAACCCAGTTTTTTCCTCAGGGTTTTTCGGTCCGACACGTCTCCGTAATTGCCCTGCAAAAATAACGAAGTTCGCGCTTGAAAGTCAAGGTTTTTGTCGAAAAAAGAAAAACGAAAAACAGAAACTTTCTGAAGTGTGTATTAATTTTCCAACCTCCATCAATTATCATTTACGAATAAAAAAAAAATGTAACATTTCAGCCATTCCTATAGTTTATAAATTCATCCCTAACTCGATGAATTTCCCTTCTATCTTCCCGCCAAAAACCGAAAAAAAACAGCCTATCCCGAAATTTCGTATTGTTGATAAAAACGCGTCCAAGGGATGAAAATTCCGAGGAAAAAAAAGGCGGAAATGAAAATAAAGTAACGGCGGAAGCGGAGCGATGAACGACACATAATTTTTTTTTTGTATAAAGAAGAATGAGTAAATGGCTTTGGAGAAGAAGCCACGGTCGGATCGCAAAAGTCCTCGTAGCGAGGTTTATGGAATTTTTACGACGGCAACGCGAGCGCCGGTTTATCGCGGGCTTTATCATAGTTTCCTTGATAATACCTTTTTCTCGTGTCTCGCGCGGTTTCTCGTGCCCATCGCCCGTGCGCTCTTTTGTATTCTGGTTTTAAAACTCCCGAGTTATTTTGTACATTAGCTCCGCGCTTGCTATTGACGCGTTTCGGATTAAGGCCGAACTCCCACGGAAGTATTTTTCCACGGATCAAGTTCAAGCTCTCAGTGAGTATGATGCCTCAAAAATGGTTACTTAAATTGTTCAACTTCAAGAGCGATCGTTTTTCGAGAAAAATGTATCTACTAATAAGATGCAATTCAAATTTTTGACACGGTCTTTATTTCTATGGAAAATTATGTTTTTTTTGTTAATTTCGAAAATGGAATCCCTCAATTAAGCTGACTTGAGCTCACTTAAGCCGACTCAAGCTGACTTAATCTGACTTCAGCTAACTTGAGCTTACTCAAGTTGACTTAGCCTGACTTTAGCTGACTTATCCTGACTTAAGCTGATTTAATCTACTTCAGCCGACCTAAGCTGACTCAAGCTGTACAACTACTTTCATTAATTTTTAAGAAAACTTTTCACGAACCTGCGAAGAAATGTACCAATAATCAATTTGATACCAATTTCCTGAACACTAAAAAATAATGAAGATTTTTGGAATTTTTAATATTCCAAAACTTTTTATAATTTCTGGAATTTCATACCCTACAAATTTTGAAACCATGTAACACAATTTTCCGAATTTTCCATCAAGTTTTCAAAACTGTGTCTCAATCTAAAGTGACGTGGAAGATATTAAAAACATATCACCATCTAAAAAAAACCGTGAAAAACCCGAAAAACTTTAGTACATCTTCAGTGGAACTTAGGGGGAGGGGTGTGTTACACTCGGAAAACTTTTCGGGATGAAAGCCCGTGTTCGAAAGGTAAATTTATGGGCCGAAGTTGGGAGCGCGGTTCTGATAAAATGCTTGCCTTGTCGTGACCTATCCTCTGGTAGTAGTACTTGGCGTACTCATCCAGCCACACTTCACTCAGTCTTATGCTGTTCTTCTTGAGCACGTTCACGCCGGTCCGCCACTTGTATGGTGAACGCTTTCTGAAGATGTGACCCACGTGGGAACAAGGCACGATCTCCAGAGTGCCTGAAAGTGCATACGAAATGCGCTATCATCAAAGCCCAAAAGTGCCTCGGAACGCGGTATTATCGATTATACTTCGAAATCCTCTTCCGATAACCCGTATCCGATTTTTCAGTATTCATTGTTGATTACCTCCGCACATCCACGTTTTGAAGGAGAGCTCGAGGTTCTCCCCTCCCCAAATGTCGAATCCGCTGTCGTAAGTCCCGAGGCGTTCGAAAAATGCGCTGTTAATGGAAAACAATCCACCGGCCATTGTCGGCGACCACACCGGCTCCGCGGAATTGTTGTGCCGTTTTTTTTCGCGATCCGGTACTGCATGCCAGTTGAACTGGAATATCAAATTCAAACCGTCCAGGAGTTCAGTATTATTATTGAAGGTGGAAAGATTGTTGCACGTTCAGATCATGATTTTTTTACTTTCGAGATTTCATCCAATGTAATTTTCGAAACACAACAGTATGAAAAACATAAATAACAACAATCTTTTGAATCGCGAAAACGACGTCAACGAGCTATAATTCGAAAACACAGCCCATAAAACTCGGTGGAAAAACACTGCAAATCTTAATTTTATTTTCGCCCCGACCCGTATTTATTTTATGAACGATGTTTGTTCTGCTTCTCGCCAGTAAACAAATACTCGTTATATTTTCAAGAAGGAATGGAACACGCACTTTACTCCTGCTATAAATTAGTTTTATAGGATTTTCTCGTGGTCATTAAGAACAGATTTATTTCATTATATCGAAAGAGAAGATACTGATAACATATTTTTTTGAATTTCAGAATCGTGCAACTCTTTGGACGCGATGGAGTAAATATTTCGAAAATTCGGAAATTCTTCAAATATCAATATCGAAATCACGGATTGTGTCGAAAATAATAAAATATCGAAAAGGTTTCTGAAAAATTAGAAAAAACCTCTCCCACGTTCAACACTAAATATTTTCTCAAGCGAGGGCTGCGTCGTACCGAAAGCTGCGCCATTAGTATGAAATTTCAGTAGTAGAGCACAACGCGCGGTCAGACAAAAATGCTACATATTTTTCTTCAATTTAACTTTCGATTATCTGTATGTAAAAAGCATACAAAAAATTCATTTTATCTCTAAACTGACGAATTTAGTAAAAACAGTACAAAATATCTAATTGCTATAAAAAATACATCCATCGTTGACGTAGTAAATATTTTTTGCTAGCACAACCAGAATTCTTCTTTAAAATCAAATTTAAAATAAAATTCAATCGTAAATAAAATTTAGATTGAAAATCGGAATAATCTGAAATAAATTCGAAATTTCGCCGCAGTGTAGCCATTATCGTAGCACTCACCTTACTCCTATATTTCCGATATCCCTACAAAACTCCACTTCACCCTAAATTGGATCCCTCGAAAAATCACTGAAAGCAAACCCCGAAAAATGATAAGAGGTGCTCTCACCTGGAGATTCCAGTCGAAACCGCCGACATTGACGCCGCTGGAGTCCCTCCAATGGTACTCCAGCGTGGTGTCGTCGATGACGTCGATAACGGGACAAACGACGGTGGTAGGATTGCGGGCTATTCTGTCTAGCAAAGGTTCGAGCCAGCCTTCCGTGCACTCGCAGTGACTGTCCAAATACGTTAAAACTGGCGCTTTTGTCACGGAAGCTCCCAGGAGCCGCGCCCTTATCAAACCCTCCCGTTTTTCCGCCCTCACGATTTTCACCTTCGGGTAGTTCATCATGTAATCCTCCAACTGACGCTTGAGGTGCGCTGTAAAAACCGTGATTTCCGAATTCTGAGGCGAGTTTTTTAATGAAAAGTAAATGAGAAATAAAAAGTATTGATACAGTGAATGTTAATATTTTTGACATGATTCCGGTTTTAATACAGTCAAGTGAATTTTTCAAAATGTATTCCAATTTTCGAGGCTTTTTCAGAATTTTTCGACTTCTTCCGAGGGATTCAGGAAAAATCAGCAATGTTCGTAATACTGTATTATTGATCCCTGAGAAAATTGATGCTTAATACTGAATGGTAAACCCTAGTATGTACGAATACTGGCTGAATGCATATTCAGAACTGATCGAAACATGCTCGTTGTTTATTGAATCCTACATATTAATTCGACTAATCTCATTCTATCTCAACCCTTACAAGAGCTTTGGAGGAGCGAAGTTATGACCACGAACTATGCCTGGCAAGAAGGCGATAGTTCATGAATCATCACGAGCCTCGAGCTGAAATTTCATTAGGGATTGAGATCTTCGAGATAGATTACAAGGATTAGCCGAAGCCCTGGATTCAGCTGAACTTTGGGGTTCGAGTAGTGTTATTTATCTTCCTCTGTCTTCTACACATGAAAGTGGAATTTTGTTTCGATTTCATATATAATAATTACATAAATATGTATTTCTGAAGAAGTTGTCACGGAGCTTTTTTTTAAATCCTTCCAGTGGCGGGTCTAAGATTTTCTTTTGGGACTTGTAACTTACATAAATCATAGATCAATTTGTATATTTTAGTCAATAAAAATTCAAATCCTAGAGAAATTTTCGATTGTTTTAAAGAAGTCAGAGAATAGAACATGCTCATATAAACGTAATTTTTGGTTATTATAAGAGTTTACATAAAAAATTACACAGAAAAATTATTCACTCCCCTCCACGTAGAATCACCACTGAATTCTATATATTTTTTATCAATCATCTCTATTTCACTTTCAGGATCGATGCGAAATTGCAGGGATTCCTGCAGAAAAAGCCAATACAAGCCAATTCATTTCTCGGTAAAATCTTGGGCCACGTTAATTTTTCAAGTCCCGTGGCTTTCATTCAATTGCCTCGCTATTCGACGCTCAATCTGGATTTGCCACCTGCTTTTAATTAAAAACCCTGTAGACCATTCTCACGCTCACCCAATTATTCGCGACTAATTAATTCCCGTACACGTATGCTCACTACGCTTTCTTTCACCGCATCGCATTCAAGGAAATCGATACGTTCTTGCAAAGTTTATGAATTGTGGAATCGATAAATAGTTTCGGTGATTCTTATTACCGGTTTTCATAAACCGAGATTTTGGACTTTGGTGGAATTTTCAACTTGGTTAAAGAAAAATTTCAGGCTAATATTCGATTGGGGAGAAAGTAGTTGTAAAACTTTTGTAGATTTTTTGTACTGAACACGAGTTAGCGATTTATTTTACATCGGAATTTGTGAATTTTAATGACGATCTTTTGAATACATCAAAAGACGAAGCCTTGCAAAACCTTTAACGATAATGGCACCAAAAAACAATTTTCACTGAAGTAATTATTTATAATGGATTAATCCAGCGCGATAAAAAACACTGGCGCGAAGCATTATTTTTCAGTAAAGCTCGTGCACTTGATAGGGCGGCTCAATGACGATGCGTAAATTATATTATATCGTGGGGAAAAAGAAAGGAAAATTCGACCGCGAGCTATGAAGGCGCCGCTCAGTTATTCAAGCCCTTGAACGTCCGAGATAAGCTTGTCGTAACAGCCGGAAGCGAGGCTCATAAACACACTTCCTCTTCCTTCCTTCTCCTGAAGTAACCGACTACTCAATGCTGTCCGAACTTTCAGCGAATTCACGTATTCGTTGCAATTTTTTCATTCTGATAATAATTGGAAGTGTTTTTCAACCCTTGGGCGTAGAGTGGGGTAGAAGGGTAAAAATCGTTATGGAAGTCTCGAATATTTCTTATTCGATTTCGAAGCGTAAATTCGTCAACGGGGAATCTCAGGTCAGATTGAATGAAGTTAGAAAAATACTTTCAGATTTTCATTTGTGTTATAAAATGTTGCTAACTTTTGAAAAAAGTGAAGTATCGTTTTGATATTTTGAACAACACAATTTTTTCGGGAAGTCCGGCATCATCTTGGAAGGGTATCGATTTGTTGTTGTTTTTTTTTTTTTTTTTTTTTTTTTTTTTTTTTTTTTTTTTTTTTTTTTTTTTTTTTTTTTTTTTTTTTTTTTTTTTTTGTTTTTTGGGTTCTCTTTGTGATCACAGCCGTGGGCGGCAGATTCTTGAGATATCTGTTGGGCTCTTTGCACCTGAAAGCAAATTGACCCACGTTCGTTAATTACATCCCAGCAACGAAATGAACGAGTAACAAAATCCTGATTAAAAAGTGGGTTAACGAAGCCGAGGGGGAAAATGACACCCGGGATAATGAACGCGAAAATGTTAAGTCCGTTGTTACGCGAGAACAAGGGTATTATTTCGGATACAAAAGAAGTATTGTGTATTCTTTCCGATTGGGGAGCCTTTTTTTCGGAACAAAATAGTTTCCATTCAAACGAGAAAAAAACTTGTTTGTCAATTTTGGAGACAGTTTTTCGATCATGCTAAAATTATTTTACGACTGAAGTGTAGTCGAAAATTTTCTGGAAATTGTAATTTGTTCAATTACGAAGGAGTTTTTAATGAAGTTGATGAATATTGAAGAAAATTTGTTTGAGTTCGATGAACTCTAACATTCGATTACTCTTTAGAATATTCTAGAAAATTGATAGTTCCTGAGTTATTCAATTTTATAATGGTAAACTTGAAAACTTGAAAAAAATAGAAAAAAACGAAGAGAAAAGGGAAATTAAGTTTGAATGAGACTCATTCCTGCAAAATGTGATATTTTCGACACTCGTAACGTTTTTTCCTTCCATTTTTCATTTTCTATATAAAAACGGATCATGAATTAATTAACATTAATGGAAATTCACCTTGATATAACAGAATTGAAAACTATATTCGTCGATGAAATTTTATACAACATTAACGACGTAACTTTACCGGTAAAACCTCTTGTTAATATGGAGGACTGAATAGTGAACAATCCAGAACTTCGGTCCAACTTTCGACTACGGCACGATACACGCGATTTACCCTCAATTAATATCCCAAAATCTCACATAACTGTAATTCTCAGAAATATTTTCACGAAAGAGTGATCCGGAACTTCGTGAAAAGTTGCTTCCGGATTCAGCGTAAATGCTCAATGATTACTCGTGAAAGTACGTGGGGAGTTAAGTAGTAAAATCCCGCTGTGGTCAGACACAGCAGTAAAAGCCGAAATAATGCAAAGTAACGCGTGGTCAAGGAATTGTAAAGTGCACACCAATTACGATGTGTTTTGTCACGGATTTTCCTCTATTTCCAAGGTGTTTCAGGGAAAATCTAGTCATATTTTGTAATAAAAATAATATGTTAATAATTTTAGTCAATCATGAATATGCACAATACATAACTTTTTTCATATTTTTGTTTCAATTTCAATTCATGTATCTGCATTTTTAGAACACATAATATAGTTTCATTCAAAAATTCAAAAATTCGAAATATAATGCTTAATTCTTTCTTAATATTCCTATGTGTAATTTGAAGTTCTCTAAAACTCCCAAACTTCGGAGAATCTTCCTTATCAAAGGTTTCTTCGCAACTTCCAATCCTAATTTTCACAATCGCAACAACTCGCCCTGCACCCACCTCCTTTCGAGAGCTCAGGAAAAACAATTCCTTTGACCATAGAAGAATGCAAATATTCAACAAAGAAACACGTCAATTTCCCTAAGAAACGTCGGGAAGTTTTCCCGAGTTCTCGGGGTCTCGGGGAAAAAAGAGATGAAGTGAAATTATGCGTGGTCATGCGCGTTCCTTTGTTCCTGTAACGCGGTGGATGTTTAATAGAACGCCTTTGAAAGCCCGTACACTGTTAACAGTAAATTAGATTAAAAATTAACGTCCGCGGCAGAAGCGAAGAGCTCGGGCACGGGCCGCGAGTGCGCGCGGAATAAATGCATATAAACGAGTTCGGCATAACGAACGGAGCGAGTTATTCCGTTTACCGTGGTCACTTGTAAAAGAGAATTTTGACCGACAAGAAAAAGGGTTCGGGTGAATGTACCAATTATCGAACGTGGCTAAATAATTGCTCGACCAGAAGTATTTTTATTCTATTTTTATTTAGTATTCTTATTTAATTTCTCCAGAATTATAAGGAAGTTCATACATTCAAGACACTTCCGAAAATATATAAAAATTAAAAAATTGCTCTTCTTAATTTAAAAATCCGAAAATCGAATGAAATTCACCAAATGCAGTAAAGAGAATAGAAAACATTTTAACAACTCCCACATTCACTTCTATAAAAAATTCATGACGTAGAGAGAAAACTCCATGTTAACAAATTCGTCTTGCTCCCCAACCCTCCGCCAATTTTCCTCGCCTCACACGAGCATTTGAGACTATTTTTCTCGCCTTCGCCCGTAGAATCCAGCATAAGCAGAACTTGGCTCAGCCCGCTAAACGACAGACCCGATTTATGACTGACACTTAAATGGACGATAACGCAAGACTCATTGTTGTAAATTATGACGTTACTTTCGTAATATGATTTGCATGGAGGCCGCGGTTTTTTTACGGCCCTTTTTTCCAGTTTTAACTCGCCCGCTTCGTCGTAAATCGTACCCTCGTTTGGCCGCCTTACGTTTTTTTTTGCCTTGGAGCGTATGCACCGGTCGTTATTTTTTGACCGTAATTGGGACAATAAACGAATATTAAGGCTTCAAAATGACTTTGGTGGGTTCAACTGCCCAGGGGGATTTTTTCGGGATATCTCGATAATGGGTGGTTATTATTATTATTTTTTTGTACGTTGATTCGTCGTCATAATTAGAGATAAATTGTTGTACGTTACTTGATCAATACTGATATTTTTTATTAGGACATTGAAAATAGGTGAAAAAAATTCGATCATAATTATGACTACACTCAGAATTGATTGACAAATGCATTATTTTTTATTTTTTAGAAATCTCTACAAATGTGAAATTATGACATTTCACTAATCCGTACTTCACAAAATGTGGAGTAGTATTTAAAAAATATGAAACGAATTTTTTCCGGATTATTTATTTGTTTACGCTTCCAAGTTTGAAGATATTGCATTTTCAATAAAATACGAACCACCCGATGTAACGAAAGTTTTCGGAACTGTAATGATTGGATCGTTAAGAAGCGGTTTGGGGAAAGTTTTCCGGCAACTCGTACTTTCTGCTAGTGGAATGACGTGGAAAGACGCTTGAGCCCGGAAAATGCTTTGCCCGTTTCCGGTCGATTGGTCTTATACGGCGACATCCACTTCTCAACGACAAAGGCGGAAACCAATGACCCCGGGCCACGCATTATCGGATGCAATCGGCTCTTTTTTTCACGTCATTTCGCCTCAACTGTATCGGCTGCGGTTACACCGCCGTCTCCTGATACGAACCGAGATAAGACAAATCCTTTGCGTTGCTCAAAAAATGCAATATCATTCAAATTTTTTCAAAATTCTCTTCGTTCTTTCTTAAAGAAAATTTTCGAGATGTTTTTCGTAAAAATGGAAACTTGTAGAAATGGTTAATTTTCAGTGTCCAAGAAACTTGTAAGATTTGATAAAACTTTCTCAAATTTTTCGTAATTCCTCGAAATTGTACTTCTAGTTGCATAATACTCTATACCACACTACTATTCCAAATGAGAAAAAATATGGAAAAAAACAAGCCCATCAATTCAATTAGGCGGCCCGATAGCCGAGTATAAATTATTGTTGCTCCGCGGGGGGTCGTAAAACCTTGAAAATGACTTTCCGCGCGGACGTACTTTCAAGTCCCGGAAAGCAAAACGGAAAGACCGTGATAAACTACTATTGGAACAAAGTTTTTGGTCGTACAAATGGATGCTATAAACGCCGTGACGTATGGATGAAAAAAAGTAAGGGTTTAGTGTTATGCGCTCCGCGTTCTTGCGGGGTCTTAATTGTTTCTTGTTTCTCAACTTTAAAAGGAGCGATTTTTCAGAACCTAGTGGAATTTTTGTTGAGAATTTCTCTGGAAATGTATGTTAGGTATCCTCAAAAATTCGAATGTTTTTTTTGTTTGGTTATTCCATGTCCGTTGGAAGATATGCTGGGTTGATATACATTTGTCCAAAAAAGTGATTTCTTATAGGCACTGAATCAGTAATAATTCATAATAACTGATCTCTGAAAAAATCATTGAGATTTCTCTTTCATCATGAATAACTGGGAACTAATGTTTGAAATCGTTTACAGAACTGAATGTTTGACAGAACTCCTTTTCCGCCATTGGAACTCGAAACACTCCAAATATAAAATGCCCTCATCACGTTCATCACCGAACCATGTACCTCGGGGTAGAAAAATTCCCAAGTGTTTTAGGAGGATCCCGAAGTTGTAAAAAAATGTGCTCTTAGATGGTTAAAGCGATCTTTGCAATGAATATTGCAGGGCGGCAGGAGTTTCCAGCAGGAAAAGGACGGAAAATGAAAAGGGGAAAGCAGTCACGAGGAAAGTCATAAGATATGCGCCGGATTGAATATGTGCACCGGCGTATCGCTGGGGGATCGCGAAAATGCAAAATCTACGGAAATGTACTTATTTCTCTCTTTTCGCGCGTGCTCTTTCCCTTCGTTCGAAAAAATTGGATTGAGCTGCTCTCCCTGTCTTACTTTTTTTTTGCATAATCTCGTTGCATTGACACGTTGAGAATTTTCCAGTTCGCTTTCTCTTAGACAATGGTGTAGGTGGAAACAACTTCTCCTGTGCTTTTTTTGTTTTTTTGAAAGATGATATTTTTTTTTCGGATGTGATGGTATTAAATTTAATGATGAATCAGTTTAAATCGTGAATATGCGAGTATAACAAAAAACACGGGAACAAAAATGTTGCGTAAAAAATGCAAGCATAAATGGACGAGTGAAATTTTGAAACGCTTTGCATGAAACCAGCGAAATCTAATTTTATGATAGAGTGAATTATGTAGAGCGTCGACTGTTCCGCTTTAGAAAGTGCAATTTGCATGTAACTTTAATTCCAACTTTTCGTCACTTCCATGATGAACTTTTTAAACGACTTGGGGATAATTTAGTTTTTGAAAGCCACAGAACGATCGTTCTACGTGCCATGAAAGAGATTGAGATTCAAATTGAGAATCTTTGATGAAGCCTGAATACTCTAGAAAGTGATTCTTTTACGGAATCAAGTTATTCCTGAATGAGTCAAACTTGAATTCTTCCTTTCTGAGGTGGGAAAAAAATATCGACGAAGCTCTACAAATATTGAGACATCGTCAATTACATTTGCTTATCGATATTTTTTTTCCTAACATGAAAAATATTTTCAGTTGTAAAAATTTTGTCCTACAATTTTTATTCAGAAATTCTGGGAACACAAGACTGTAACTTCCCTAATGAGCAAATATATTCCTAGAAGCAAATAATAATCCAATCCTTTTTCCTATGAACTCTTCAACCGCGTATATCTCTTGATATAACGTCTACGGCACTCGAGTCGTTTCCGCGAAATTTACAGTCACGGGAAAATTATGGCACCGTTTTTCAAAGGCCACGGACCCTCAGCCAAGTTGTCGATATATCGGGGAGGTTTCGAATGCACGCTCCTCCAAGGAAATTCATGTACCGACGAGGGAACGCCGCCCTCGCGATATACCGAAGTATGTCCCCGGAAATTCCGTATTCATCACATAAATTCTCAAATGCTCCAGGCGCCATGTCCATTCGTGCACTGTTTTTTTCAGTTGCACAAAACCCACTTGCGAATTCTGACACTTAATACTTGACACTTCAACTGTTCGTGTATATTCTCTTACAAATTGTAATGAAACGGAAGAATTTTATACGCAAATTTTGTTCACATATTCGGTATATGTTTCTAACAATTGGAAAAACAGATATTCAAAGTAAAAGTCACAATTTCTGAAGTCCTTTTTTCCTACCCGAATTTAATATAAAAATTGGCGAATTTCAGAATGTCAGTTTTTTATGGTCGTTATTACAGAATGCCATCAGATTTTCAACCCTCTAATTAATTCCTTGTTTTTGTACGATCGATGGGGCCTTCAAAAATGAGGAAAAAGTTGGTCGCAGCTGGAGATAAAAAATCCAAGTAAACGTCGGGAAAGGATCGATGGCGTTAGTTAGTAGCGGGTAAATAAGCTCGTTTGCGAGGAGCGTTGTTTTGCAGGACTAAAGGGGAAGCATGTAATTCCTATGCGTCACGACGCTAGGCTGCAGTACGCACGTTCTACATGACGCCGATCCCACGGCTCTAATCCTAATCGCTCCCGGTTCTAATCGCCTGTGATCCCGGTTCCTCGCTCGACCGTGAACACGATCGCGCGTAGAAAATGGCGCTCCTATTCGGGATTACTTCGGGTCGTGCGGTATCTAACTTTTCAATGCAAATTTTCACTGCAGGCCATTATATATCAAATGGATGAAATTTTGCTACGCGAAAAGTTTTCAGTATGTTGACTTTTTGGCTTTATTTATTAATTACGGTATCAAGTCCAATAATTTTTGAATTTCGCAAAATAAGAGTATTTTAATTCGAAAATTCAAAAAAGCAATGACATGAGCTAATAGAATTCGAATCGTTCAATTTTAAAATCTTGGGATTCATATTTTTGTATCAAGATTTTATGTATCGTGCTGAAACTTTTTAAATTATGAATTTTTAAGCACTGATGACCAATGCTTACTATTTTAGGAACTGCTTCATTGATAAAAATTACTTCTTGACCCCCCACAAGCATTGTCATCACGTTCCCCAGAATTCGAGACTACTTTTGTAGAAGCGCGAGCGATAAAGAGATTAGAATAAAGTTTGGTTCGTTAAAACTTTCGTAACCCCGCGATAAAGACGGCAAAAGCCCACTTCAAGACCCCAAAAAAAGGAAGAAAACAAATGTGATTATTCCCGCGAAAGGTACTACCCTCTACCGGAGGGAAAAGAGGGAAGTTCCCGAGAAAGAAAATTCACCCGATGTCGGACAAGGGTAATGAATTATTTTCATAAGGAAATTTCACGTAGAAAAGTCCGGTGCCAATGGCGCGTAACAAAAGTAAGAACGGCCTTTCGTCCATCGCGGGGACATTGAAAACCGGAAACTTTGAAAGGCGGGAATTACCACCCCCGCGTTTTGCCCGATATTAATCTTACGCGCGAAAGTTAGCAACGCCGGGATATTAATCACGAAGGAAGCACGCCTGGTAATTCCGGGTGCCTACTAATCACGGAGAAGAGGTCACGGTGCGAAGGCTAATTAATTTGCTACTTGGGTTTACGCCAAAAAAAAATTTTTTTGGAACATCAGGTAGGAAAAGGCAGTTTTAATGTTCTTCGAGAGGGACAGAAGTGGGTGTTTGGTGCTATATAACGAAATTCGACAAGAGTGAATGTAGGGGTGTATAATTTCTACACTTCAAACGAATTTTGATTGATTGATCCATTTTCATATTTTCAAAGCAGTTTTGACGGAACATCAAATTTTATAAAAAACTTTCTGGAAGAACTTTCAAGGATTTTCCGGAGTTTTCATGAATTCTGCAAAATTTTCCAGATTCACGCTCGTTTTTGAGGATTCCTAAAATTTCCCACAATAAAGGATATACTCCTACCGAACACTTAATGTAAAAGTGGATGATTTTGCATGACGCCCATGTATTCACTGACACTCAGGTAAAGAAACTGAGCATCATGAAAAAAAAATAAATAAAAAAAAATAAATAAAAATGATATCGACGCGAAGCGGCGCTTACTGTCAAAGTGCATTAGCCGGCGTCGCGCTGTGGTTTGCGAAAAGCGAACTATTCTCGACGGTCGTTACGGGGGCGAATTCCGTGATACGCAAGAGTGGTTTCAGGGGACAAGACAACTGCGGGGGCGGAGAGCCGAGGGCTCACTATAAGCGCCGGAGTCTTGGCCCCCGTCCAAACAAGAAGTAATACCGCTCGGGAAAACTCACGCGCGCCACATCCGGAAACTGCTCTCGATAGCTTCGCGGCGGCTAACGAGCTCCATTGTCTTCCAATCCCGATAATTATGTTGCTTATCTTCGAGTGGCGACGCATCGCGATCGGGAAATGGACATTTAAAAACAACCTTTCAACGTTCATCCGTTGCATTGACAGAGATAAATTCGGAAGACTTACTCGACCATGAAAAATACGTATGTAATGAGACACACGGTAGAAGTGCGCTTAATCTGGCTGAGTCCGACGTTTTTTCGTCGGATTATAGGAAGTGTTTAAATTTGTTGAAAATTTTTGGGGTTTTTACAGAAATTCAAAATTATCGTGGTAGCCCATGAAAATATTTTTTAAATTACGATCAATATTTCGAGTGTTCTCGAATTTGGAAAATATTTGGATATTTTCGAAGATCTGAAAATGTTAACAATATCGAAGATTTTCAAAGTTTTTGGAAAAAGTAGAACTCATCTGAATTTTTGAATATATTTTGAATTATTAGGCTTATCAATTTTTTTCGACTTTACCAGAAATCCAAAATTCTGCAACATTTCGAGAGAAAAGTAGATTTATTCAAAAATTTTCTCTAGAACACCTTCCATTGATTCTACGTTCTATATCCTTGATTGATTATTCGTCACGACACAAACAATGAATAAATAATTCGATACGGAACTCCGCAAACTAATTGATATAATGGAAAATGTTTCCAACAATAAGTGAAATGGGAAACGAGCCGAGCGAGGGCCTTTAGTCGGTTGAATTTCATGGTGGAGCTATTCCTGGGAGTTACATGGACGGTAGTAGACTGGTTATGATTAATGTTCCGTTCCTAGATGCGACTGCATCTCCCGCTGCATCGCGACCACAGTTGCATACGTTAATTAAACGCCGTTGTTGCCGCCACGAATTCGTTGCGCGGAATGTCATCAGCGACGATACAACCGCCGCGGTAAAATAATTTATAACCGGAACAGCCGAAGCCGAGCGGGATTCAGGTGAATAATTGAACGCTTTCGATTGACGAACTTGATCAGGCAAGATTTTTACGCCCGCAAGCATTGTGATTGTTGGGAGTCGGGTAATTGATTCGTTGTTCCGGTAATTGATGGCAAGGGTGTAATGAAGGGTACATAACGATGATGGAATATCCCGGGGAAACTTCGAATTGTGGATAAATATAGGATGGAATTGCAGGTTCAATTCCACTGTTTTTCATTTTGAACATAAGTGGATTTTTTTTGAATTTTCGTAATTTTCGTGAATGTGTGTACAGGTAAAATATAAATACTAATAATTAAAAATTTACCGAACTACCATGATTATAAATTTAAAACAATTGTTCCAGGAATCCTCGAAAGTGTATGGTAACCATGAAAAATTTCCGAAAAGTATGAAGTTGTACTAATTGGAAAAAATTCTTTCTGAATTTTCAATTCCAGATGAAGAAATAATAGATTTAACTAGATATTTGGTAGAGATGTACCCCTCCTATTAAAACTGAATGTACAATAAAATTACCTGAGCAAGTACACACAAACTTTCCAACAGAAAAGTAGAATTCCATCGTACATTTTAGTAGAAACCTGGTCCACACAACCCAGAAAAAACCCCGTAACCTCATATTTTCCCAATTTTACAAGTGCCATTTCCCTTTTTTCCCGAACCACCAAAGAATTCACAATTCTCCAGCTATTCCTCGGGCGCGGTGAATATCCATGGCTGATACAAATTCCACCGTCCAATGGCCTTTATTGGCCGTTGGTCGATGGTAACTTATTGATTACGTAGCGCCGGCTGCACATGACGCCATGAAAAGTATATTATTTTTTTCTTTGGTAACACAGAGTTCCGAAGGTCGAGCTTTTCTTCTACCCGGCAAAAACTCCAATTACGCCTCATCGACCGGTGCCTCTTTAAACATTGATCACTTTTTTCCCCAAAGACCGGAAATCGCAATTATGAACCCAAGATAATTAGGCTGTCAATTATTCATCGACCGGAACTTCGATTAATCGGATTCCTGAAAGATTCGATTCGCGAAATATTTTAAAGCTCGGTCTTGGCGGATTCATTAAAATTGAGACGTCTTAGGAAAAAGTGCAGAGCACGTGATGTATTTTTTAGAGGTAAAGTGTCCGATAGTGTTGGGAAATCTGGGGTTATGACGAAATTTTTACGTTTTATGAGAATTTTAAAATACTGATGACGGTTGAAAAGTTGATGAAATTGTATCGTAACTTTGGAAACTTAACGGCGCGGT
>JAPYZK010000113.1:0-53587 GCA_030522785.1 Platygaster equestris
ACCTACAAATGGCCGACCAAGAACATTGTATCATATATCTATATATATATTTAATGGCGAAGTTCAATTGGGGTCATCCCCACCTATCCCATCAGCTATACAGTGTATATTACAGATCAGATTTTTATTTGAGTGTGTTTTATGAAGTAGAAAATATACTGAACATGAAAGCCAAAAGGGACAACGCGTTTTGCAGGTTATTGTAAAATGACTATTATTTGTAATATTTCGAAATTTTTCCAGTATATACTGAATAAAAACGATTATATAGAATTATGTATGATTTTTGTATTATTTTATTTTAGATATAAACATAAAAAACAAAACAAAAACATAACCTAAAATATATATATCGGGCCCACATCGGCATTCGAGGTCGGCGAACGATTTCAGGCCGACATCGGGCCGCCATTCGTTGTACGATATCGGCGTACCCATCGCCGATGCCGGGCCGACTTCGGGCCGAACAATTGTTTTTGACCGGGACCAAATATCAGTGCTCATTTGTACGCTACAATGGATGTACGGTTCGTGCACTACTAAAGCAGGATCTGCCACGACCGTGTGCACTAGAGTGACTTCCAGTGTATTCCTTCTGTATTAGGATCTTTGATTACTATGTGCTAGATCGTCCAAAGATAAGGACAGGATGATTTAAATATTTTTTTATAACAATACATTTTCAGAAAAGTAATGAAATATAATTTTTATTTTCATGTTCTATAGAACTCGTAAAACTTTCGCGTTCATCGAGTTACGTTCTATTATATTCTAGAAACTTAGTAGAAACTTCTATCTTATTATTTTCTATTCTACGCGGGTTTCAAGTTACGAACGCAAACAATAACAATGTTATCAACAATAACCCTGTTATTACCATTCTTTGACATGTCGAGTTGTTATGACATGTTAAAAATGAAAATCACTAACATATATGTTTGAAAAAAAAACATTTCTACTCGTCCATGAAGTATAATAATTACAATAAATAATTGTAGTAAATGAATAAACCGCGATAAATTTGAATTTCCCGCTCGGGAATGTATTGGCACGGTTGGCAATTCTGGCAGTGGTTGGCTCGGTTGGCTGCACTAGCCGACGACACCCGCCATTTAGTTATTATCAATCACATTGAATTGATCATCATTGATGACGTCATTGTTCCAAGCTCGTCAGCGAAAGTGCGCATCTCGTCGACCTCATTAACGTTTTCCCGTTATCAACCCGTACTAAATTCCGCGAAAACTCAATCCCACATTCCCGTCGCATGCAGTAACATTTTCTTCGATTCTCCGCGGTCCGCAGATCGAGCGTGCTAATGCGTGGCGTGTCCGAAATTTCACCGACTCGCACAATGGCGGAGGACTTCGACGTCGAGGCGATGCTGGAGGCGCCCTACAGAAAAGGGGTGAGCATTTTTTTCGCGACTTTTTCGCAATGGCAAAACTATGTGCTACGGCTGTGACCAAAATCGGCGTAGCACGGACTCTTTGCACAAACGCATTCGCAAAAGCGCCGAGTCCGCTGTTATTTATTTGTCCTTTTTTTTTTGGTGGCCAACCTTGCAACATATTGATCAATACCTCCATTTTCTGTACTTATAGATCGTACGTAAATTACGTACTCGCGCGCTCGCACGATGTACCGTATGGCGAATTCCTAGAATGCACTCGAATACGAGGTATTTTGTCAGACATGTTTTTCATCGATTCTTTTATCATTGTCTCGAATAACGAGAGATAGTATACATAATATATATCTTCTCTTAACAGAGGATTTGGTGGAGTGTTGTACATACGACTGGGTGAATGCGTGATGGTGTGTGAGTGGTGAATGTATTTGAGGTGGAGTTGTTGATATTTCATGGATATTGTTATTTTTTCGATGATGGTGATTGTTTTACAATGCTGTTTAGGGTGAATAGATGGCCTATGAAAAACAACTGTAAATGTGCAGTTTAGCGTCCGGTCCTCAAAATAGAGTGTTGGAAAAAAATTTTTTTTCCACAATATGTGTTTTTTAGCAAGGAACTTTATTTAGTTTGCTGAGAAAAATGCGAAAAGTGTTGTGACAGCTGAGTGTTTCTATCAGTTATTAGGGTTTATTTAGGAACTTTTGGTACATTTGTCATGATATTTTACTGGCGAGAATTTTCTAAAGAGCAGTACCTAACCTTCAGAGAAGTTTTGTGCATTATCAATATTTTTCATGTTCAATCGCAGAACAACCAAAGTGAGGCTATGTTGTTACGGCTTCCGTGAGTAAACATTTAAAATATTAATAACGCACCCAACACTTTCAAAGGTTAGGTACTGTTCTTTAGAAAATTATCACCTGTGAAATATTATGACAAATGTACCAAAAGTTCAAAAATAGACCTTAAAACTTCCGGAAACACTCACCTGTCACAACACTTTTTTGCATTTTTAGTAATGTTGATAAAAAATTACGGTAAAACTGCAGTTTAGTTACTTTTGTCAAAAATGGGCCTAAAAAAAATGAAAATGGTCATATTTTGACCCCTTTTGCAATAAACAATGAGCGGAAAGACGATGTTGCAACTATTTTTTTTGTTATTAACAAAAATAGTTGCAAAATTGTCAGCATTACCTGAGTACATTTCGGCGCAAGAAAGCGGTTTTTGTCGGTGAAAATTGAATCCGAGGTGGAAAATCAGGGTCAAACTCTCTTAAAAAACATTCCAATTCGTTGCAAATTTGAGAAACATTGAATTTCACGAAATTCGAAATTCGACGTTGTCGGACATTGTTTTGACTCGGGCTGTCACTTTGGGATGGGACTGACGGGAGACTGAAAAGCGAAAGTGAGTAGAGTGAGACGTACGCACATGCGCGTTCCACTTACCTTCAAATTTTGGAAACGTTGTGAAAAGTTGTGAAATTTCCGCTTTATAAAAATCACGAAAAAAAAAAACGAAAGCTTTATTTCTGAGAAATTCCGCTCTAGGAAAAACGGGCAGAAAAAGTCAAAGGAATAATTAGAAAAATCGCGCAAAATAATACAAATGACTAGTGTACAACAAAATACATCCACGCATGCGTCGATGCATCCAAAGGTGAGCAGACGATGAGCACACGAAGTAACTAGAAATTGAAAATTCGCGGAAAATTATTTTACGCAATTTCTTTGATCGCCGGAATGAATTGAATATCTGTTTTGGTATTTGTGAATCAACCATAATGGAAATTTTGGTTGATTTGGCGCGATTTTTCTAGAGCGGAAATTTTCCATATTGCATGACATAAAGAAGACACCAGGTATGTATTATTGTGAGCACATGGATAAGTGGAACGCGCATGCGCGTACGTCTCACTCTACTTACTTCCGCTTTTGAGTCTCCCGTCAGTCCCGTCCCAAAGTGACAGCCCGAATCAAAACAATGTCCGACAACGTCGAATTTCGAATTTCGTGAAATTCAATGTTTCTCAAATTTGCAACGAATTGGAATGTTTTTTAAGAGAGTTCGACCCTGATTTTCCACCTCGGATTCAATTTTCATCGACAAAAACCGCTTTCTTGCGCCGAAATGTACTCAGGTAATGATGACAATTTTGCAACTATTTTTGTTAATAACAAAAAAAATAGTTGCTATATCGTCTTTCCGCTCATTGTTTATTGCAAAAGGGGTCAAAATATGGCCATTTTCATTTTTTTTTTAGGCCCATTTTTGACAAAAGTAGCTAAACTGCAGTTTCACCAAAATTACCACTTCTCCGCAAACTAAATTAAGTTCCTTGCTAAAAAACACTTATTTAATTTTTATTTGCATCATTATTATTATTATTATTATTATTATTATTATTATTATTATTATTATTATTATTATTATTATTGCACATTTTACTTAGTTCAGTCTTAAGTATTGATCTTCAATTAAATTAAAAACAGTTGAATCTGAATTGTTCATGTTGAATTTTTGTGTGAACTTTAATTGAATCTTCCAGTTTGGAATTTATGCAAAACATATGAAAAGTATATAATTTACTAAACCACTTCTTTGGAAAAATTATTAAACAAAATAAAACTTAAAGATGGTTCATTACCACTTGTTATCAAATAATTAGTTGGAAATGTAAAAAGTTTTTTTTTTTATAAATAATCAGAAACTCTAAGTAAACCATGTAGGCAACGGCGGTATTAAGTGTTTCCGAGGTGAAATTCGAGGCAAAAATGAGTAAAAAATAGTTGATAACTCGAAGAGTACGCTAACAGCATTTGCTCCATTGTTTTTATGCTACAAACAACATTATAAACTATTACGACTGTTCAACCTTTCAACGACTTCAGCTGTCTTAAGTGAGGTTAAGGTTGGCACTATAGGAACGCGAACAATTTTTTACCAAAAGTGGTTGAAGTAAACTGTTACCTACAAAAATTATTATCTACTCAATATCATAGGTAAAACATGTATTTACCTTCATCAAAATTTATTTTGAATTCTTCTCAATAAACTTCTCTTGACAGGTTTCGTCTGTCGCTCAATTTCATTAATAATGAAACTAATGATGATAATTATTCCATCATTTCATAACAAAATATTGATGTAATTTTTCCTTTCCATATACATTTTGCAAAACATCAATCGATATCAATGTCGATATTTTCGAATATATCAACAACTATAACTAGAGGTGGACTCATCGCAGATACTGTTTGTAATTTTTGGAGGTGCACCTTTCTTCTGATGATAGTGGAATTTTTTCATAGACATTTTGAAGAGCATTTTCTGAAATGTTCATATCGTTTTTAATTTCTCAAATATTGTTTCTTTCTGTTCGGCAGCAAAGAAAAAAAATCAGTACAGTTTGATATAATTATACGGTACATTACAGGTTGATTGTATTACATCATGCAGAATATTTTTCACGCTGAAGATGCGATAATTACTGTTTTTGCCCCTGAAATGTGAAGACATGATTGCTTTGTGGAATTTGTTGCCTAATTTATTATATTTTTTGTTTTCATTTATTTACAGTGGCAATGTGTATATTCCTGGAATAACTGATTGCATCACAATTTAATGCAGACATTAATAATTTTCTGAAATAAATTCAATAGAAAACAATGAATGTTTATCTTCATGAAATAACTGATTGCATCACAATTTAATGCAGACATCAATAATTTTCTGAGGTGAATAATACAGGAATATGAAAATATTATTTTTACAGAATTTGCTCAAATGTTGAGCACTTCATTTTTCAATTGTTTGAAATAGACTTTATGAAAAAATAAATTGACTTGAAAATGTACATTTTCAATAATTAAATTAAAAATATAACTTATACCAAAAACGTTTCAAATCAACGTTGTTTTTTGGTTTGGATAGTAAGAAATGACAGATTGGTTATCTGTTATATTTCAGTAAATTAGTACTAGTTATTGTAGTCAGCGTGAAAGTGACAGTATCAAAAAATCCTTGATACCAGAACTTGATGAACCATTAAAAAAAAGTATAGTTTTAGAAACATTACCCCCCATGTACATAAAAATTTAATTCTGGGAATACATGCAAGCACAGTTTCTCCAGAAGTTGACATTTCATGAGATCAATATCTGCAAACTCCTGTTTGAATTATCAGAAACCATTGACACAAAAATACAAATTCAGGTTGTCAAGCAAACTGTGAAATACATTAAAAAAAAGTGAAAACCGCAAATTCTGCACTCTTAGTCTAGTTTTTTATGCCAGAGATAAATGATTCCACTATATTTCACCTCAAACCCAGAAGTTTTTCAAGTTTCAAAATTTTGATTGCATTTGATTTGAACCTTGTAGTTTTAAACTAGTTTTATGTATTTTTCATGTTCAAACTTCTAGTTTTTAATCATCAATAATTTTTGTACTATCATGTTCAGTTTTGTTATTACTCGAACCGTGAAAAATTTTTTACTTTGAATTCTCGATTCAGAAACCTCAAAACATCCAGATTGGTCTGTGAAGTGTTCTGACATTCTTGAATATATAGTTTACCAGATTTTAATAAGATACTTATCCAACCATTCATAAATTGATAACATACAAAAAATTGAAGTAAAAAATCTGACATCACATGTTCCCTACCCCTCTTTCTATCTTTGTCTGAAAAAAAGCGATGAGTCGAAGCAGATTTCGAAACTGGGAACTTGCAAAAGTACTCGAGAAAAATATCGTAAAATTGGGATTAGATGTACGAAGAGTGAAAATTAGGCTTAGGGCCAACTCGCGATGTCTTGAAAACGTTGTCTTTGACGAGGGCTCTCTTTTGCAGAAGAAAAAGGATGTGTGGTTGGCCATTGGTAGTTTAAGACCAAGGCATGCTCAACCCAAGATTGCAATGCTTTCCTAAAACCCGAATAAACGATTGGTAAGTTCGAGCCGGGTGCACGCGCGACGAGTTGCGAGATGCTCAGCTCAATGTGGCTCCCCAAAAACCTCATCATTAATTTTCCAAATAATGAACAACAATAATATCAACGTCGACCCCCATCGTCGTCGACTCGCGAACTGGCGATCTATTGCCAAGATCGAAAAGACCAACGTCTTTTTTGTAACGCGCATACAAAATTATAATGAATGAGTAACGAGTTTTCATGAGGAAATAGACGAAGCTGGAAAAAGAAATTTCGATATGTTTTGTATACTTGTATATATGAAAAAACGGTTTCAACGAAGTAACTAACCTCAAATGATTTGCTTTTTGTGCCCTTGATCGCGCGTCCTTGCCACATCGGCTGGTGGTTGGCATTGGCATTCAACTGTTTGCTGTTCGTAGGAGCAGGATTCTTCCAAAGAGAAAGACAAGTCGTCGTCCAAGGAGAATGGGTCCAATCGCAAAAGCTCTGGGTGAGTTTCCTTGTTTTTGAATTTTTTTGTTTACACATCTGAGGGAGATGAACGGTTGTTTGTTATCCTGCATGCGTAAAAAGAACCGTTTATTTCCTAGGTGCATTATTATGTTGTAGTTTTTTTTATTGTGGGTTGTTCTAGTCCGTAATGTAATGATTTTTGTACACTTTTCAAAGTTTGTGATTGTTCTGTTGAAATTTAAATATTTTGAATTGGTGTTTATTGAGCAGTTCTTCAAGAACTATAGATTGTGAAAATTTTTTATTTATTTGATGCACATTTTTTCAACTTTTTTTTCTTGAATTGCATTTTTTCAAGACGTTTGATCGGTGTCAAGATAAGCCAATATTTTATTTTATTCAGGGTCTTGTAGTTTTTCAACATTGTTAATTTGTAATCTTTCTCATATTGATTGAATCAATTCGTGTCAAATTATTTTGATTTTAAATGGTTTGATCCGCCAATAATGATACAATGAGAAAAATCGTGTCAGTCAGTGCAACTTCATTTTTTCAGTTAGAAACGATAAAAGTTGAAGCAACGGAAATTTTAGTTGGTTCCAACTGAAAAATTCCGTTGACAACAAGTTATCACTGAAAAATTTTGTCAGTCTAACTGAAAGTCTGAGTTGGAACTGGCCCAACTGAAAAACTCAGTTAAGAGGGTGTTATCACTGAAAATTTTCATTTGTGTTGACTGGAACTGACACTTGCTCTGGTAGAAATTTATTATAGAGGCAATGAATAAAATATTTCATTCATCGACTCCAACTTTCTTGTTCAGTAGGAGCAATTGAAATATCCGTCAGCTGGACTGAGAATTTCAGTCATAACCAATCCAACTGAAAATTCAGTTAGACCTAACGAAACTGACAAACATTTTTCACATTTTTCTCAGTGCACTTGAAAATTTTGAAATAAAATTTGTTTGTAAAACAATATATGTATACATTATTCATTGGACTAGAACGACCTTGAAGTGAATTTATTTTGTCGTCGCAATTTCCACTTGATTCAAATTTTTTTCACTTTAAACAATACATAAAATCATGTGTTATTTCTATGTTTTCATCTCATAATCATACATTCTTGTATTCTAATAATGCTGTCGATATTAATCTTTTCGAGTATGCTTAATTAATTATTTGATACCTTTTTTTAATTCTTTATACAGTCATTTGAAGTTTTATTCTCTTTGTTATAGACACTGTACAGTTAGTGTAAATGCTGCTTATTTTGATAAATTCCAAAGGTTAAACCTCAGAATGGTGAGTATATAGAAGAAATGCTCAATTATGAAGCCTGGATTATGTTACCTTGTACTTTTGAGTTGATATAAAGTTGAATAGAATCAAATTTGAGATATTCATGATTTTAAACTAGCTTGAGAATGTGTTGCACTTCATTTGAGACCATATGTGAGGTATTTTTGATTCAAAAATATAAAATTATGTAACTATTAACAGTTGAATTTTCATAAAGGGAAGATATCTCCAGGAAATTACAATTGTTGCTGTAAAATTTATTGTACAGAACGATTTAAAAATTTTAAACATTTCTTAAACATCAGTGTTTTCCAACTTTTTCGACAAATGTCGATATCCGGAAATTGATTGTTTACTTTTTATAGAACTAAAAAAATTTTTCATCAATTGCACCAAATCATGTCAAGAATCCGCAGAAAACATGACCATATTTGTTAAAAAAAAAAAAGAAAAAAACAATATTGCGACATATATTTCTTTTTCAGACCATTTGCATTTGAAAAATTTGGAAATTTTCGCACTGAACATGAAATATTTTCAACTGAAATTCAAACACTTGCAAAATTATTTTCGTATTAAATTGCTGTAGAAAAAAGTGTATTAGTATAATGTAATGTAATGCTGTATTCTGAAGTTGAATGTTCTTATTGATAGGAAGAGCAAACATCGCTCGAAATCTCGATCTCGCTCGCGAGACAGGAGAGACAAAGATCGGCGGGATCGCAAGGATCGTGGTGAGCGCGATCGGGAGCGAGAAAGGGACAGGGACAAAGATAGAGGAGAGAAAGAACGCGACCGAGGAGAACGCGACCGTGAGCGCGAACGTGACCGAGAGCGAGATCGCAGACGAAAGTCCCGTTCGCGGGATAGGGAAGATCGAGACAGAGAACGTAATAAAGATCACGAGAAAGATCGCGACAGACGGGATCGGGATCGCGACAGGAGAAGAAAAAGATCGCTCACGCCTATAACTCTGCCACGGGGAAGAGGACCATTTGGAAAAGGAAGTCCGTTGCGGATGTAAGTTAAAGTTGTCGAAATTTGTTCATGGTTGTAGAAAATGAAACTTGCATGTGTTTTGGGGACACGGTAGAAGTGGAAACAGAATGTGCAATAGACACATCTTCGATTTTTAAAAAGTGCATGGAATATATTCTATGACGCGAAAAAACACTTTTTACAATAGGATTTTACGAAAATATATGTCTGAATAAAGATACACGCACTTGGAAAAAGTGTCATATTCAAAAACGTCAGAATCGCGCGCCACTACGTGTGACGTCACTTTTCATGATAAACACCAGTCGAGATACTGAAAAGCAATGGAATCTGAAGAAAACATTTAATTTTCCGCGATTAAAAAAACCAGAGTATTTCAAGTATTGTTTTATGCCACAATGTAAAAGTACTACAAATACTGAACCGCCAAAATTATTTATTTCGGTCTGGAAAGGAAACATTCGCAAAAAATGGTTTGCTCGGGTTCCTCGCGATCCTTCAACATCTCTTCAATCAAGTTTATTTTGTTGCTAAGATCATTTCAAACTAAGTGACTCACAATTATGAACTTGAAACGAATGATTAATTAAATAATCATACATAACTTTGCAAATTTTCGGCTTGAAATTGAAAATGTTCCTTATTTCAATTGTCAGTATCGTCCCATTTCAGCTGCATGTTTTTTTGATTTGCAATTTTTTCAAAATATTCTATTGATTGGCTTTAATTTTGTGAAAAGTTATGTCATTATCGTTTATCGAAATGATTATTGCCTTTATCCTGTTCAAAGTTTTCATTGACAAAACTGAATACATTTTTGTAACACGAAGTCTTCAAAAAAAATTAAAGTGTTGATATTATGATGTATTTTATTATTTTGCAGCTTGATAAATTAAAACAGCATACTACGTACAACTCTATTTTCTATCGACAGTACATTTGCATGAGATACAGCGACTATAAATATTAACAGAGAACATCTTTTTTAAATTTACTTCGATGCTTTGACACCTCCCGTCTCGGCCACATTAAAATGTTCACAATTTTGAAAAAACTCAGCCACCATTTCCACACTTACTGCGGGTGAATTGTCGGATTGAGCTTTGCCAAAAACTTCCTCCATGATTTCTAATTGATTTTCGATTCTACAACAGATTATTTATCGTAATATTGTGACGTTTCCCTGTGTTTTACCATTTGTAAACACGGGCCATTGTGAACAGTGACGTCATTTCTTGACGGACCAATGGCAGTGCGTTTTAAGTCGCCTGGGTAAAACTCGACTTTCAACAATTAATTATGAATAAATTATCAGTATTTAATCAGTTTCAAACGTCGTATTCATATCAGGATGTTGTAAATCAATTATTAAGACAAAAAAATGGAGACAAAAATTTTTGTAGAAGTGTATATTATGGAATGTCTCGAAAATGATGTTTCTGATGAACATTTTGAGATTTTTAAGAATTTCGAGGAACTAAAACATTTTGAACGTTCTCGTAATTTCTGAAATTTGCAGAAGCCTGAAAGTTTTGATAATTTCAATAATTTCGAACTATTTTTAAAATATACAAATTTCGTCAATTTTGCTTTTTTTTTTTTAATTTAGTGATATCCAAAATATAAGTAATTTTGAATATTTTGTCCTTTCTATTTTAGTCGAATTCTGGAAACTTTTTGCTATGTGCTTGAACTATTTAAAGGCAAAATTAGAAGTACTAAATATACAATAGATTTTTGAAAAATTTTCAACCAAAATATTTTTAAAAAACATAATAACAAAAAAGTTTAATTTCGAAAATGGAAATGCAAAGAATTATTATTATTTTATATGTGAAGGCATAATGTGACTAGACCCACTCGAAAAATATTTTTCCTGTTGGGGGATTTGTTTATGCAAGATAATTTATTGTACGAATTATAATTTGTCGAAACTTCTTGTTCGACAAAATTTAATTTTGTACTGGACATTTTTTTCTGATAAAAAGAGCCATATGGCTATTCATAGCCAGTTTAAGTATAGATGTTTTCTATATTGGATTTCTATGATTTTTTTCAGGGGAAATGAAGAATTGACACCAGAAGAACGCGACGCTCGCACAGTATTCTGTATGCAACTTAGTCAGCGCATTCGAGCTCGCGACTTGGAAGAATTTTTCTCAAGCGTCGGAAAAGTTCAGGACGTCAGGCTCATTACTTGCAATAAGACAAGGCGATTCAAAGGCATTGCTTATGTTGAATTCAAAGATCCTGAAAGTGTCACTTTGGTGAGTATTTTTTTTTTTTTTTTTTTTTTTTTTTTTTTTTTTTTTTTTTTTTTTTTTTTTTTTTTTTTTTTTTTTTTTGAGTTTTGAGACTTTAGAAATTTGCAGTATTTGGTGAACATTGTTCAATGAGTTGATATATTGTTCACAAATTAGTTGTGAAGAACTTAATAAATGTCAGATTGTTTTTAATTGTCGTTGAATGAAAAACATAATTAAATCCGTATTTATGTAGTTCTACAGAAAAAATACGGAAAATTGATGATAATGTTATATTTAGAAAAAATGTTATTAGAATTCAGTCTTGAAATATCTTAGAATTGGCCAGTATTCCTAATCCTACCTGAAAATTTCCAGAAACCAACAATGATATATGGGTGATTCCGTTGTAACTGTCATATAAGGTTTGAAAGTTTTCTTAATTATGTATGTGTCCAAAAAATGTTGCCAACTATTTTATTGTGGACATTATATATTACAAAATTCAGTACCTAAGTAGTTCTACTACAAGTTTTACCAAATCCAAATGATACTATGCACATCAAATGATACAGTACCACTCTGATGCAATTTTGATTAAAAAAGTTTACTTTTCAGTTATTTCGCACAGTCTTGAAAATTGCAAACTGTTACTCATTCGAAAGGTTTTTTTTTAATAAACAATATCTTGAAATAAAATTCGAATCATGAACACCTAAGAAGCAGACCTCTCGTTAATTGACTTCTTTGAAGTATGCGCGAAAATTGTTTGGGTGATTCCGAAAATTGCATGAAAATCTGTTGAGAACGAAAGGGAAACGTTAATAAACATTTATCTTTCCAATTTTTTTCCTATACCAAATTTGATCGATTTGTTGAAAAAACATAAATGCCACGGTACTGACATTTTCACTTAAAAAGCTTTAAATTTTGACGTTTACAGAATGTTAGCTCTATCCAAAGAAATTTCTGAGTAGTTTTGGTGAAGATTGGAGAAATTTATTAAATTTTATAAAGAAAAAATGATTTGCGTTCAAAATACGGAAGTCTACGGTACTGACACGAAGTTTCGTGACACATTGTTTTTCGATCTTTTTCGTCCTCTGTAATATGTAAAGACAACTTTGACTTGTTGAATGAAACGAAAAAATTTTAGTCATAATCGTTCATTACAAGTATGTTTTGTTTTTCTGGGAACATCATTCAAATTATTAGCCATCAGTAAAGAATAAAATAACGAATGACGTACCGCAGAAACGCATGGACAAAGTTTAAACATGGTTTGTGCTTTGATGATGAAAATATATGACACGATTTCGCGTAAAATGGAACTTTTTCATTCAGCTTGAAGTTATATGAACCAAAAAAGGATTGTAATTCTCGTTGTTATAAAATAAATATACATTTCACTAGAAATCGTGCTCGAGGACATGCCACGGTACTGACATTATCAATGCTAATGTGTCTTTATTTCAATTAGTTCGGTAATATTGGATCAATTTTTTGCTTATAATCTATGGAATAAACATATATTCATTGTAATCATGCATTATTTCGAATTTAAACTGTAATATTTTCTTTCAAACCTGAAAAGACACGTATACGACAGTTACAACGGGATCACCTATATTTTTTAATTTAAGACTTACAAAATGTGTTGTTTCTAATATTACCTCTGAAATAAACAAAGACTTGGCCAATTTTCAGGGACTGGGACTGTCAGGACAAAAATTGCTAGGTGTCCCAATCGTGGTACAACACACTCAAGCAGAAAAAAATCGTATGGGTAATTCAATGCCAAATCTTATGCCAAAAGGTCAAGTGGGGCCAATGAGATTGTACGTTGGGTCCTTGCATTTCAACATCACGGAAGATATGTTGCGAGGTATTTTTGAACCGTTTGGAAAAATTGAAAATATCCAGCTCATCATGGACCCAGAAACTGGACGCAGCAAAGGCTACGGTTTTTTAACAGTAAGTTGTGATTATAAACCCCAATGAATTTTTAAGCCAGAATTTGTCACTTACGATGGAATCATTGATTGTAAAATTCATAAGGACAACCCACAGAATCATGTGGAACTGAGTCATGAATGCAGTCATGTATATTTATTCGAAAATTATAAAAGTTTGGAATCATAAAATGAAAACATCAATCAAGGATGGACAATAAAAAAATGTACTTTTTTATTGCAGTTTAGAAATTCAGAGGATGCTAAAAAAGCTTTAGAACAATTGAATGGTTTCGAACTCGCTGGAAGGCCAATGAAAGTTGGAAACGTCACAGAACGAAATGACTTGATTCAAGGACCATCTTTACTTGACACTGACGAGTTGGACAGAAGTGGCATTGATCTAGGTGCAACAGGAAGGTACGAAAAAACATTTTCATTCAAAATGTTCATATACAATTTATTAGATTTGTCTTACATCAACAGTCATTTGAAAGTAAAACATTGACAGTATGACGAAATTAATGGTATAGCTTATTGTACTCCTTCGAAAATCCTTCAAAATATTGAAAAAAAATTATTAATGTTAAACTCCAAAAAACAAAAACAAAATTTGTTTTCCTGTTTCTTTTACACGTGACAGCATAATTTGACTGGACCCACTCGAAAAATATTTGTTGTATTGGGGGATTTATTCATGCGAGATGAATTATTGTACAATTGATATATTTTTCGAATCTTTTATTGTTCGAAAAAATTAAATTTTGTACTGGACATTTTTTTGCATGAAATAAGTGTTATGAAAAAAATGAGAATGTTCCTGTAACTCAACAAAATTTTCTGCTTGAATGAAAAAAAAAAATATTACTTATATAATTCGTCTTTTTTACTCTGAGATCCTTTTCAAAAATTACTCAAAAAAATACCGTTTGTAAAATGAGCCATTTTGTTTCCAAAATCTACTTAAAATTGAAAATTGTGCGACTTTCAAAACTTGCAACATTTTGTGTGTTATAGATTGCAGTTGATGTTCAAATTAGCCGAAGGAACAGGATTAGAAATACCAACGGCCACAGCAAATGCGTTGAATATGGCGCCAAGTATTACGAATCCGCAGCCACCACCGCAAGCTGCTCCTCCTATCGCTACACAATGTTTCATGCTCTCAAATATGTTTGAACCACAATCGTAAGTTTGCTTGAAGTTATTTAGGAGCATTCAAGTGGAAATATATAATGAAATGTGATATTCACCAGAGTATCAGTCTTTAAGTAATATTATAAATTTTATTCATGAAAAAACAAGTATAATATTTAGTTACTTACGAGTTCTTGAGTTAATTTGTTTTGGGGTAAAATCAAATAAGTTCTAATAATACATTATTCTGTGAATCTGAAATAAAGTAAGGTGACATTTTCACATGTCAAGCAGTACAAATTATAAATTATAAGAATTATAAAAAAAAAAAAAAAATTGTATGTACATTCATATTTTGGTTCTACATCTTTCATGGATTGCATGACCTAAAAGATTCACGATTTCACCGTTACTCTTAGATTTAAAAACGTTTATTATCCATTACAGTGAAACAAATCCAAACTGGGCAAAAGAGATTCGCGACGACGTGATAGAAGAGTGCAACAAACACGGAGGCGTATTGCACGTTTATGTGGATCAAGCTTCTTTACAAGGTAACGTTTACGTCAAATGCCCATCGATCGCTACAGCTGTGGCAGCTGTAAATTCCTTACATGGCAGATGGTTTGCCGGACGTGTCATCACTGCGGCTTATGTGCCAGTTGTCAACTATCACTCGTTGTTCCCAGATGCCATGGCAGCAGTTCAATTACTTGCTCTCAGTGCACCAAGGCGTGTAATATGATTTCAATATCTTTGAAGTTGTCAAAAATCACTTTGAATTTCGCGAGTCAGTTTTATATAACACTAAAGACTACAGATTTATTTTGTTTATGTTTGCACACTTCAACCTGTGTTTTCAGCAAATTGTATATTTGAACGTGATTGGAAGTGTTAAGTGATCACTTTTATTATCACATAGTGTAGTTGGGTTATTGCGATGGTTGCTATAATAAAAAGTATCCATTTACTTCCAAGAAGTAATTTGCAAATGTTTCATTACCTTTTTAAAAAAATGGTATGGTGGGAACTTTATCGCCAATCGAGTAAACTTTAGATTTCTGACAAGCTTTAGAAAAGATTGTTTTGTATATAAGTTTTGTAAATCAACTTAGGTTATTGTTAATCGTAGCAACTTCGTGTGTACTCCAGTGTTATACAAATTATGAAATAAAAAGTACTACTTAATTTTGCATTTCAGATTAATTACTAATTACCTATTGCAATCACTCATGGTTCATGAAAAAATATTCTGCCATTTTCGATGGGAGGAATTTTATTTCAATTGCATATTTCATACAAAATTTTATCACAAAGGGCCTATGAAGTCCATTTTAAATCAGCTATTATCGAAATGTGGTCGCTAGGAAACACAACTGAAGGTAGCGCAGTATGAAGAGCGATATCTTCGTCGCTTGGCATTGGAATTACTTGTTCGACTTTCAAGTGGTCTGTTTGATAGTAAATGTAATCCAAACAAGCAGCAAAACCAACTGTGTAATTCGTGTATTTTGGAGTCCCGCATGCACTTGCCATCGACAAGTCATGTGACAGGGAAATATTTTTCACTTCTTCTTCAGGACCTGAGATGGTGGAAAATTATCGGTAATATAATTTCCAAATACACATACTGCATTTGAAATCTTGTGAATCAAAAATGAGAGTAGAAAAAAACCAAAATTGGAAAACATAAAAAATTGATATTTACAGCTACTCCACCCTTCAAAGTCAGAAGAAAGATGGTTTTGTGTTATCAGCTGGTAGATACCACTTTCTGGGGTGTTGTTGAAATCTCCACACAAAATTATGCTGACGTTGTGATTTCGGTTCTGAAAAAAGAAAGTCAATTTCACGTTCGCATGCGTTACAAAATGGTTACAAAACCCTTGATCGATTAATATTAATTACCTCCTCTTTTGTTTTACGCATTGCACTTTCCATATAAACAAGTGCATAATACCCTTGCAGTAACCTTACGTAATCAGCGTTGGGATGGAAGTACAAGTGCAAGTTGCCAACAACTAGGATTTCTTCTGGATTCTCTTTCGATTTTAAAATGGTGATCTGAAAACAAATGAATTCAAAGTTTGTTATAAAACCTCCAGAGAATAAATAGCTGTTCATGTCACCCAAGTCGAAATTTAAAAAGCATTTAAAATTCAATTGCATTTTAAAAATTATTCCAGAGATCGAAAAAATAATTCCGAAATAATTACTCATCAAAGTCTGACGATGTCCCGCGAAAATCCGAAATTAAAATTCATTGTCCTAACCAGGACTCGAGCCGCGGACCTGATATTCTATCTACCTAATATACGTAACGTTCCTATTTTTATTTTATTTAAAGAATAAATATGCAAAAATATGGACGCTTACAAAATTGAGGAAATCAGCTATATTTTTGAATTTCAGAAATTTTGACAAACTCAAACATTTTATTGAATTCAGAATATTCCAAAAGTTCTCAGATTTTAGGGAATTTAAGGAGTATCAATTCTGAAGAATCTATAAGACTTTCAGGAACTTCAATGACTGTAAATTTTAAAAATTTTTAGAATTTTGGCAATCCCAAGAGCTATGAAAATGTTGAGCATGCATTATAAAATTTTGAAAAATTGAAAAAATTCTAAGATCCAGAAAAACGTGTGAATATATTATGTTAATGAATTTTAAAGACTTGGAAATGCAGACGTTTTGAAAATGCGAGACATTTCGATAGTTCAGTGAACGGATCGAATAATCGGACGAGACGCGTGACCCCTCGCGGCCAGTACAAGAATGGTTAGAAAAACCCTATGAAAGCGCGAGGATTACGTACGGATCAATTCACCGGTTGAATTTTTCATATTTTTCAACTCGCTGTTTCTTTGTTAATAATAATCCGATTAGATTAATATTTGTATCAAAATGTGCGTAATACTTCAGCGCTCCCGAAAAGTTCAATTGCGTATTGAGATTTTTTGTTTATTTATAGGATAACAATAAAGAAAGTTGAGATAACTTTGAATCAGAAAATCATACTTTTAATTGTTAAATTCGTAGAAAAAAAAATTACAGAGTAATATTTTATTCTAAAATATAAGAAAATTCGAACAAGTTTATTGCTATATGCATAAACGGAATAAATAAACAAATGCGAGGCCAAGTTTCAAGCGTTGATACATAATAATAATTGGGCTTGTACAATGAATGAAGAAGCGAGCTCCCGGTTTCGAAATTTTTATTGCAAAAACCAGATAGTTAATTTTTTTATCGTTAATAATAAATTATTGTTAGGATTTATAAAATATTCTACTGTCACATCAATACATATATCTGTGATTTCTGTATTCATTTCTTTTTCGGGTAAAATCGTTCCACTTTTTGCCGATTGCACATTTTTAAAATCTAACAAAATTGTAAAATAAAGGCCCGAGCCGTTTGCCTTTGTATATGCCGATTAGCCGGCTTGAAAAAGTGGACGAGTTAATGCATTTTTGAAGGTCACAAATCTTCAGGCGTCTTCAAAATGATTGAAACAGATCGAGATGACATCAAATTATTCGAAAACTCTCGATATCCACCTTTTATATTGATAGATGTGTCAAAAATGCAAGTTAAAGATTTTGAATCGAAAAAAAAAAAACCCAGAATTTCCAAAAATTGGTATCAGCAAAGCTGTAAGAATTTAGAATGGTATATTTTCCTAACGGCGAGGTTCATGCTTACTACTCTTATGATCAAATTGAACCAGAAAAAATTTTTTTCCAAATGCGAAATAAGTTTCGAAGATTTGAAAAACGCTCAATTGGCTGAAAGTGTCGGAATTTCGGCAGAAAAATTAACAGATGTTGAAAAATTGTTGCCATTTGTGAGTCCAACAGGACAGGCTTTTTACAATAATTTTTCTAAATGCACCTCTGTGAAACCACCAAAAAAAAAGTATACATTTTTCCAAATCTGCGAACGTCTAGTCGAAAAAATTCAGTGCGTTATAGTTCAGAAACTGAAAAATGTTTTTAGTTGAATTACGCAGTAAAAAAAGTTAGGACGTGTTGACGTGAACGATACATATTTGTACCATATTAGAAAATTAATGAAGATAACGTGAGATAAAAGCATTCATTCTACAAGCCCAATTATTAATATGTATCAACGCTCGAAACTTGGCCTAGCATTTGTTTATTCATCCCGTTTATGCATGTAGCAATAAACTTGTCCGGATTTTCTTACATTTTATAATGAAATATCACTCTGCAATTTTTTTTCTACGAATTTAACAATTAAAAGTGATTTTCTGATTTCAAGTTATCTCAACTTTCTTCATTGTTATCCTATAAATAAACAAAAAATCTCGATACTCAATTGAACTTTACGGAAGCGCTGAAGTATTACGCACATTTTGATATAAATATTAATTTAATCGGATTATTATTAACAAAGAAACAGCGAGTTGAAAAATATGAAAAATTCGACCGGTGAATTGATCCGTACGTAATCCTCGCGCTTTCATGGGGTTTCTCTAACCATTCTTCTACTGGCCGCGAGGGGTCACGCGTCTCGTCCGATTATTTGATCCGCTCACTGAATTCTGGTAACTTCGGCGTTTTTATTTTTTATTAAATTTAGAACATCCTAGAAATTCTCGAATTCTAAAAAATTTTGCAAATTCTGAGAGTTTTCATGTCTGCAGAACCTAAGAATTCTAGATATTTTGATTTCTGTGTACATTGCGAAAATTCTCAGAATTTTGGTAATTCCAAGAGTTAATAAAAATTTTGAGAATTCTAAAATTTTTAACAATAAAAAAAAAATAAAAAAATCCTGACAAATTTGTGGATATATCGATAAATTTGAAAGATTTGGAAATGCAGACGTTTTGAAAATTTTGAAAATTCCAAAAATTCTGGTAACCTTCAAATTTTCATAAATCGGTACATTTTTCTATTTTCGAAATGTTGAATGATGCAGAAAATTATCTTGGAAGTTGTATTGAGTTCAAAAAATTGTCAAACATTTTGTGACTTGTGCAAATTTTAGAAATTACGAAAATTCGGCATATTTTCATAATTTCCAAAATTTTAAAAATTATAAGGCAGCATGGAGAGTAACGAAGCGGTCACCCATCCATGATGTTGCTTTGGTTATCAATACTGATTGTTTCAGAAACATTGAAAATGTTTTAAATCTGACTAGGAATGCGATTCTGAATCGGGTTCGTTCAAAACCGTTTTAACTGCGCTTAAAAATGAGACGTTGGAATCAAATCCGTCAAAATATGTTCAAATCCTATTCAACATATTTTACTTTCCAGTCAAAACCGCTTCAAGTCTGACCTGGCCCACTATCACCGTTTAAAATCGCTCTGAACACCTTAAATCCATTCAAATCTGTTCAGAAACGATTAATTTACGTTCTAAATTTAGACTCCGGCATCGTCTCAGAACTTTCGAAAAACCGTGTTTGATTCAAATTTGTAGTAATGTATAGTCAACTTGATTATTTTACCTGCAGAGTTGTATTTCTAGCTAAGAACCGTTCCTTAGAAGCCTTGTTTTCGATTGTGGACCATATCTGATCGAATTTCTCCAATTCTACGTCTTTGCTCATCACTTTGAAATCAGAATTAATTTTCTCAAATCTATCAGTGTTGTAAAAAGTTGCTAGTCCTTCGGAAAGTTCAGTGCCTTTTTTGGTATAGTGGCCATCGAAATCATAAGTTGAAAGATTTGGAAGTAAATCACGGTCATACACTTTCGTGTCTACTTCTTGAAGACACATAATGTCTGTGTTGAATCCTGCAAATATTTGTTTATTTACTATTTTATTTTACTCAAATTGAATCGAAACTATCATCAGAATTGTTTAGTTGAGAAAAATTTTCTTTATTCAACTATGTGAAAAAAGTGCGTACTTTTTCAACTGGAGTCATTTTCTGAACACACTTTTTCCAAGTTATATGATGAAATATAGTTCGCGACTATCGTAATAATGAGAATACAGTGGATTTTCGTTTATGTTGACGATTTCCTTCCATTTATTTTGAATCGCAACTTCTTTTCGCCCCCCTCTACAATAAACTTAGCAAATAAGAGAGCGCTTGAATTTGCGGGAACCAATGAAATAATTTCTTTGCCTACTCCCTCTAATCTGACCAATCAGACGATAAAGGTGAGGAGTCAATGCAAGCAAATGTTTATGCTCCGAATCTATCGACAAAAATGGAAATCCACTGTATTATTATTGCACTAGATGAAAAATATATCATTTTTCGTAGTTAAAACAGACCAATTATTTCTTTAAGAAGAAGCTGCTTCCTATACGAAATTTCCAGAGCGTAATGAGGACAATATGGAAACAAAGTTTCTCGACTGAAGTCTTGATCCGCATATGTGTCAGCCAGAATGTTGTAAGACATTACTCTGAAACTATAAGAAAAAACCCGAATTTTACTCAGAATGATGAAAATTCATAATTAAACCTTATATGCATGTCTTGTCCGGATGCTTCTTATTACTTTAATCAAACTCAAATGCTGAAATCCAACATTTTGAGTACAAAAAATTATTGACATGTGATTTATTAGATTTCTAAATTTTGTAATTCAATCCATCTTGACCTTGAAATTCATACATTTTCAAACTTGGATAACTGAGCTTTCGAGCTTCTTCATATTTTGCAAAATTTTAAGTTAATGCATTTATGAATCTGTAAATTTATAGATTTCTGAATTTTTAAATACAAGTCATATTTATCTTAAAATTTATAATTTAACTCTATTATGAATAATACATTATCCAAACTTGTATGACTGGGCTTCAAACTTTCAACATTTTTTGATTCATTTTTCTTATATTTATCAACATGTTTACCCTATTTTTGATAAAAGGTCATCTGGTCACCTCACCTTATATTACAACAATTTATAAAATGACAAAATGAATATTGTCATAAAATATCACCTTTTTCCAGACAACTTGTCAGGTGTAAACAAATGTCTTGTTTCAAAAGGACAAGGCCCAGGTCCAGCTTGCACCACTGCCGATGCTTCAGCCTCAATCTCAGGACCTTGCCGACCTTCATTTTTTGGTACACAGCGAACCTTCAATTTACAACCAATATCATCATTCGTCGGTGTGTACATGAATCCTTCACCCACTTTGTCCCAATGATCATCCCTGGTCAGCATAGGGTTAGATTTGTTCCCTCGAAACCAGGTAAAAATCGACTCCTTCTGATTCGTATCCAAAGTTTCAAATTTCACTGGATAAGTCGGAAAGTTTGCGAGTATGCTTCCGGGCAGTCCAATGGACAAAACCCAAGGTGCATTGTATTTAACATCATAATCAGACCCCCAAATATGGAAAGTCACTTTCGAATCATCTTTCAATAAAACTTCACATTTAGTATTGCCATCGATTTCCATATTGTCGCAGAGAAACATTATTTTGTTGCTCGCCTTGTCACCTTCAGCAACTGGAGCTTCCTGAATTTTCTCTTCAGGTTCTTTACTTTTTTTCTGTTTTTTCAGTTTTTTTTTATGAAATTTGAGTACGGATTTGCCAACATTCGTGTCAATCCTTTTCACGAAGGTTTCCACTGTTTCGTCTGTTTTCCTTAAGAAATTATACCCTTTGTCGATTCTGAATTCTGGATTTACGTAGCGGAAGGAGAAATCGAAGGTTTCATTACCTTTGACGTAGCGTAAATAAGCTTCGTTCATTTTGAGACGACAATTGACGTTCGTATGGGCGAAAACAAATTGATTTTCGACGATTTTTATACAAGACAGAAGTGAGGTTAGGAATTGTTTACTTCCTGAGGTTCTCCAGAATAATGAGATCGACATATTTCGCACATTGAATGGTGGGTAGAGAAATAGTCGGTTTTTCTCACGGCAGTTTGTCGAGGATATTGCGTTGTTTATTTATTGAATGTAAATATTTATTTGAAAAATGAATGATGAAATTCTACTTTATGTAAATACATGTGTGTGTAAATCAGTGTAAATATAAACAACACAGAGAGCAATTTTCTGCTGATTTGTGGCGATCGCTGTCATGCTGTGCTGAGTTAATGACGAAAACACGAATTTCTTTCATTTGAGAAATTGGTCGTCATCTTGTTTAGTACAGTGATAAGTGCTGTAAAGTGACAATTTGAATGACAATGAAAGTTGTTGTTGACTATTGTTTTGACGGTTTTGACTGTGTTGTTTGGTTTGTGTGTGTCCAAGTGCAGTGTGGCAAGCGTGACATTATTAAAGTTAATCAAGAGAATGTAAAATATTTGCGAAAACTCGAAATAATTTGACTATTGATGTCAACTGATGTGACAGATAGGTAAGAACAGGCAAGAAGAAGAATCGGTAAATGTTCATTTTAGTTTCTATTGGGAAGATATTGTTTGAAAAATTTGATTTTTTGGGAAACAGCTAGTTTTAATAAATAAAAAATAATCCCGTCGGCGGAAAACGCGAATTTTGCAATTTTCGTGCATACATATATCTGAAGTTACGTTTTGTTTCATTTGACTGAGTTTTATAACTTAATACTGCAAATATAAATGTACGTTCATAAGCTTAAATTTCGATAATGCATTGTACGAATTGAACTTAGACAGTAACACAATAAACAACGTTTTCTTGACGGTTTTTTCATTTTTTTTCCGTTGCAAAGAAATTTCATAAACACCCTTGAAAATGTATCAGAATGAATTTGTTTATTTAGCAAAATTCCTGGTTTTTTAAGTTTTTCACATTAGAAAACTTGCTACAATGTTTGATGATTGTTATTAATTTGAACATTAATTTATAACTGATTCATAAGATTTTTAAATATTTTGAACATTCTTTAAGTTTATCCATTTTTAAAATTTTTTAATTATTTGTGAAAATTTTAAACAGTTTTCTAATTTTAGAAATAATGGATAAAAACGCTATTATTTATAAGAAATGTTCATTAGTTGAGACAAAAAAATCCCTACAAGTACTAAATTTTTCTAATCACGAATGTTCCTTTTACAGATGTTCTAAACATGGAGAACCAGCCACAAAAGAAAAAATATTTGTCAGAAACATTGAAACATTTGTTGTGCAACATTTGCGGAACACACTGCCGGAGTGCGCAAGATTTGAGGTTTCACCTGAGAACCCATTCCACAGACGAAAACCTATACAACTGTGCCCATTGCGACAAAAGATTCCAAAAGAAACATATTCTGAGAGTACATTTGCTGACCCACAATTTATTCGAGAAGCAGTTCGTTTGTTCCCAGTGTGGAAAGCAGTTTCATCACAATTACAGTTTGCGCTTGCACGTGGTCACGCATGCCGAAAAAACGGTCATTTGCCATCATTGCGGTAAAGCTTTTGCTCATAAGCAAAATTTGCGGAGACACATGATATCCCATTTTGACCAAAAAAGGCACAAATGCCCACTTTGCGACAAGAGTTACATGCAGAGCTCGATGCTCAATCGGCACCTCGATACTCACAAACTTCCAGAGTTTCGAGAACCCAGGATACAAAATCCCAGGTCACGAACCTACAAGGTCACCAAGGGCGAATATTTTTGCCCAGTTTGCCGAAAACCATATCTTACGAATACTGGTATGAAAAAGCATCTGATGACTCATTCATCCAAAGCAAATTTTCCTTGCACCGAGCCGGGTTGCGGAGTTGAACTAAGGTCCAAGGACGCTCTCAGAGTTCACTTGTTGACCTGGAGAATTTCTGTGCAACGTCTGTGGGAAGGCTTTTCATACGAAATTCGCGCTTAAGGAACATATGGTTTTTCACACTAACGAGAAGCCTTATAAATGTGACGTGTGTGGGCAATCCTTTGCTAGGAGTAATGGACTCTATGTTCATAAGTATGCATAATATTTGAAGGTTGAAATTCGGTTCATTATGGACGTCACACGTCATTCCAGAAAGTCTCATTTTTTCGAGTAGTTTGATAATGATGAAAAAAAAAACCATGTGGTATAAATAGTGATAATGCTCACATATTTTGGTTCAGCCTTGATTTTGCGGTAAAATCTATCTGAAATGGTTATTTCTTGCTTATTCTACTACTGAAGTGCTTTAATTGCATTTTCATTAAAAAATGTTTGCCACTTTCAGAGTTGAAAAAATTGCATTCGTACAATTCGTATTGCTTGTAATATTTTGGAAGTGATTTGGAATTGTTCGATTTATATTTAATTTGTGTTAAATCAACAAATTTTCAAGCTAGATGTATTTGGAAAATTTGTTGAATTCGTTGACTATAAAATAACAAAAAATTGTAAAATAAACACTTGTCATGAAAGTATAAAAAAATGAACTGACGATTCCCAGTAATGTATGTAATTAAAATGTCTAATATCATAACATTTTATCAAAAAAATTAAATTCAACTAATCTTGTGTGTAAAATTGTATTGGCTTTTATTCGTCCAATTTACCTTTGGTAATTAGTCATGTTGTTGAGCACTTTATGCTAATTGTGGGTCATTTGTTTTTTACAGGCTTTTGCACTCAAAAGGAAATCTTCACACATGCAGATTCTGCGACAAACAATACGGGGCGAAAATACGTCTTAAGCGTCACGAAATGAGACACACCAGTGAAAGGAATGTCGAATGTAGGAAAATAATTTTCCTTTGATGGCAATATCAAATGACGTTAAATTTGCATATAAGCTCACAAATTTTAATCTAAAATCTAAATAATTTTTGACCAGAAAATAATATAAATTTTCAGATCCTTTAAGGAAAAATTCACGGAACTGAATATGTTAATTTATTTTGTGTATTTTTTTGCAATTTCACAGAAATGTGATTTTTTTACTCTTCCTCCAATCGAATACTCTTTTAATAACAAAAACTTGCAGGAAAACTTTATCACATTTTGATAATATTAAATAGAACATTAAAATACAGCTTGAAATTGACTTCCAGTATTCCAAATTTCATCCGATGTTAATTCGCCATTGAAACGTTTACAGGTGTGGTATGCAATAAAAAATTCCACAACGCTTGTGAGCTCAAGTCGCACAGTTTGGTACACTCAAATCAATACCCATTTTGGTGTGTCAGTTGTGACAAGACTTTCCGCTACAAATGCAATTTCAAAGCGCATCTCCTTAAGTGTGGCGCCAAAGAAGATGAGTTCTTTTGCTCGATGTGTTCCAACTCTTACACAGATCTGAAACTTTTCGTGGAACACATGTGTTCCCACAAAAAAGAAACTGACAGGATTTGCTCCAAGTGTGATGAAACATTTGAAAATTTCTGTCTTCTCAGAAAACATCAGGTGAACTGTTATTCAAAAGAAGACATTAAGGTAATAGGGACGGATTCGAACAACGTGAAGTTAGCCGCAACATCAGCTGTAATTGTAGACCAGCGTAGACAAGTTGTGTAAACGACTTAAGCCAGCGTAAACGCGATGAAAAATATATAAAAATATATTTTTTAATATAAATAAGTAGTTAATCGTTTAGAAAATTCACGCCGTGGTGGAATATACAAGCAATAAAATTCCTGCAAATTTTCAGAATTTTCTGCGAGTCAGTCACTTTTATTTTTTCAAATAAAATGCAGCAATCCCCGTAACAGCCCATGCAAAAGTTGTTTTTTCGTATGAATCATATTTCACGTTTGGGTGAATTGGAATTTGGGTGTATTGCGCCAAAATTTTGCAAGGATTTTTTTTATTTGATTTTTCACTATATATCAAAATTTGGAGCAAATATACAAGTTAATTCAAATCTGTCTGTATTCGTCCCTACTACCTTAAATTGGAGGGAGATTTTTGTCCCTGTTGCAATTGTAAAAGATGTCTTATTTTAAGGATGTGAAATATTGACTAGGAAATATTATTTATTACGTATTTTCGATTAGTTGAATTAGCGTATTCAATTTTTGCACTGCAGTTGGAAGGGAAGTGTAAAGAGGCTCTTTTATGGATATTTTGCTGTAAAAAATCGTTAATTACACATTCATGTTTTTGTCAAATCCGAAACGAAACTCAGTCACCAAATGGAAAAAATGATACCTCTGACGGGTCTGGACAAGAATTCATCATTCCTCACAAAGCGTCACGAGCTGAATCTCCAAAAACGAACTCTGTCAAATGCAAACTACCCAAGCAAATGAAATGCGAAAATTATACTACAGAAGAAAAAAAAGAGGGTGATTTCGAAGAGCACGAACAAAGTGCCGAGGAGTCTGCAAACGGTATGAAAATCAAAAATTCCTAAGAAGCATGTTCCGAGATGATTTTAACTCGAATGATTATTTCGTTTCCAGATCCTTCGTCAGAACAAGAAAACAAACCACAACAGAAAGGGTTTCACTGCTCAGAATGTGATGAAATTTTCGAACACGAAGATAACTTGATGAAACACATTCTGAGCCATGCTTTGAACGATGGCCAGTATTTTTGTGAATCCTGTGACCAACTATTTCGACGACAACTTAGTTTCGTCAATCACTGGAAAAGGAATCATTCGAGTAATTATGAGGAATAGTTGTTTTACTTTATCTTTTTAGGTTTTTGAAACTCTAAAAAATGTGGAAGTAATATGGAAAATGTAAAACTTGGCAGAAGTCAGAGAATTTCACCATGGATAGTTTAAAACAACAACCTTAAATTTTATACGATTTTGAAGATCTTGCTGTTCTTTGGAAAAAAGTAGATGAATTTGATGTATTTTACTGGAAAATTCCATAGAATTGTTGCATTTTACTTTATTTTACAACTTACAACTTTACACCTTTTTTAATTTCTCAATTTCTACTTTCAGCAATGTTAGGGGATGATAAACTGGCAGAGGTTTACAGAACGATAAAAAAGGCACGAAAAGAAAAGGATCAAAAATTGAGAGATGGCCAATATTGTCTTGAGCGTTTTGGAAAATTGGATTTCTCAAATGTGAGAGATAACAGTACCTCGATTGTAGCCCAAACTGGTTTACAGTAATAAAGAATCAAGTTCGTAAGTTACTGTAATTTCCGATATTTTTTTTCAAATTCCAATAACGCTAATCGTTTTGTATATTGTTCACAGAATTCCATTGACTGCAGAATTTTGGAAAAAAAAAAAAAAAAAAATGAAACGAGATGTTAATGAAATTTTCGCTCGCATATTTTTTTAATGAAAACAGCAATAACTGCATTGTATCCAATTGTGCTAGAATTTGATGTTACCTTAAAATTTACCGTTTAGAATTTCTCAAAAATTGTGTAATTTGAAAGCGAGCCCGCCTATACTCGACCATCAACGCAAACTTTTTATCGGCTGTCGGCATAAACAAACTTCAAGTTAAAGTTGACACTGGTTGAAATTTGACAATGTTTACAACACCAATCAAAATAACAGAAAATAACAACGCGTGTGCAAAGTAATGTAAATATTATTAAAAAGTTAGTGAATACATAAAAATATTATTTCTGACAGTTGTTACCCATTGTTGCGTTTAATACTTGTTGATAGGGTTGATGTTGATACTTGAAATTTTCCAAGAAAAAACTGAAACATACTATAAAATACCAGATATAACATTTTTTCATTAATTCATCAATTAATTTTTGTTATTTTAGAAAAGGCAGTCAGTTTTTTGCTTCGGGTAATGAAGCAAAATATGCATTCATTCAACATACGGTAAACTGTTCTTTTTTCAGAAGTAAAGAGTGAAAAAAAACTATTTCCCAACGCCGTGGAGAAAATGCGATTTTCTCTATGGCTCAAAACGTCAAAAATCGTATTTTATCCACGTTGTTGGAAAAAATATATTCCTCAACTTGTGCAGAAAGGCTTTTTTAACGAATGCGATCGTAAAACTCGCTTTTGGCTAGTCTTGCAAACCTCACATTCGTAAAAAAAGCTCCTTCTGCACTCGTTGAGAAATATATTATGACCTGGCGCTCTTTGGAACCCGTAACTTATGGTACCTCTTACAGGTACTTTGTGCAAAAAAGACCCGTAAGTATTGTTGAGTTTATTACTGAAATTAACAACGAATGTCATAATATTATACCAGAAAATGTCAATTTTGGATAATTTGCTCGTTATTCTCAATTGAACTAGGCATAAAAACTCGGGAAAATGTTTTTAAATGGATTTGAAAAGTCAAGTAATCGAGGTTGTGTTTGTCAACTTTGCGCATACGGACGTTATTGGCGGAAAAATTCGAAATGTTGAAAATGAATAACTCAATAATTATCAGCTTATGAGTCAAAATTAATATTAAAACTTGGAATTTTCTGTCTGTTTAATAAACGTCAAATTTGAAAAATTCTTCAAATACCTCAAAATTGTTGAATTTAAAGAAAATTTTTAAACCTTCGAAAAACTCAAAATTTTCAAACTTTTAAAAGAATTTGAAATCTTTTCATTTCTTCAAAAAGTATTGTTTTTCGAAAAATTTGAATTTTCAAAAAATACATGTAATCGGGAAATTTCTACAAAACACTTTGGATTTTCAAAAAAGTTCATATCTAATGTCAGAACTTGCACATTTCTCAAAAAACTTTAAATGATAAAATTTTTCCAAAACATTGAAAATTTTCAAAATTTCTATAAGAAATGTCGAATTTTTAGATTCGTCAAAAAAAAGTATGATTTTCAAAATATTTGTAATTTTCACATTGAATGTCGAATTTCTGGAATTTTTCAAAAAAATTTGAGTTTTCGAATTTGTTCTTTAAATTTTCGAATTCGCCGAAAAACTTAAATTTTTCTGTCTGTTCGAAGAACGTTAGATATGAAAAATCTTTAAAAATCTCGAAATTGTTATATTTGAAGAAATTTTTAGAATTTTCGAAAAACTCAAAATTTTCAAACTTTCAGAAAAACTTGAAATCTTTTTATTTCTTTTGAAATTATTGTTATTTCACAATTCCATAATTTTCAAATATAATGTCGTAATTGAAAAAGGTCTGTAAAACATTTTGAATCTTCAAGACAATTCATAACAAATGTCAAAATTTTCAAATTTCTCAAAAAACTTGAAATTCTAAAATTTGAATAAAATTCAATAAATTGCCGAACAACGATAAAGTAGAATATACTAAGTGTTTATTGACAAATCCCCAATTCCCCCGTATTTATTTATGAAAAAAGACCAAAAATTTCAAAATTTGTCAAAAATCTTGAAATCGCCAAAATTGCCATGAAAAATGCCAGAATTTTCAAATTTCTTAAATGACTCGGAATTTAAACATTTTTCCGGAAAATCAGAATCTCAAAAGTTTTAATGCATATTTGACGCATTTTATAATTTTTCATAAGAGTTTCAGAATTAATCGTACGAAGTATAATAAAGATTCAAGAATAATGTGACGAGAGGTAATTCATGGGATATTTTTTTGTAAATTTTTGTGCGAAGGCTTTTCATCGGAAATTTGAGCTCAAGTAACACGTGATGTTGCACAGCAACGAAAATCCCTATAAATGCGATATGTGCGGGAAGTCCTTTGCCAAAAATGCTTCACTCTATCGCCATAAGTGTGCGTATATTTAAAGGGTTGACATTGAATAAGTTGTAAGCGCTATTCGAGGAAGGCTCATTTTTCGAGTAGTTTGGTAGTTTGATAATTAAATGAGCCTTACTGAAACAGCGATAAGTAAAAATATGTTCAATTTAATTGTTCAACGTAATGTTTTGTTAATAGTTCAATAATTATTTAGTTTAAATTTTTTGTAATCTTATACAACAATACAAATATTCCAGAGAATACTAGTTAGCAATAAATATGTGACATAAGTAATGGTCATTCAAGTTTGATTGTAATTCATTTATTTTAACTTTCAGTATGAATAAAATTTGAATTGAAACTTTTCTGAAGAGTTTATTTTGCATCGATTGAAAAATATTCTTTGGTAGAGTCATTAAAATTTACATAGAAAAGAATGTTTAAGCGGAAAATATATAGTACTTGCAAAATTGATATTACAATTTCTTTGCCGACTATAGCATTGTAAATAAATATTTTGTGAGAGTAAATGTTTCATATTAAAGTTTCAAAAGTTCAACAAATTAGATTAGAAGCGTTACGAAATTAAAATATTCAATTTAATTTCCATTAGTATAATTTATCTTGAATAATTAGTCATGTTGTAAAACCCTTGATTCTCATTACGTATAATCTGTTTTTTACAGGCAATATCATTCGAAAGAAAAGTTGTACACATGCAGATTCTGCGACAAACAATTCAGTCTGAAAATGAATGTCAAGCGTCATGAAATGAGACACACCAGTGAGAAGAATATCGAATGCAAGAAAAAAAACTCTCATTTGATGGCCGTACCAGACGCTAATAAATTTGCATATGAGCTTCCAAAATTTTATGTAAAATATACATGATTTGTGCTCGGAAAAAGCTAAAAATTTTCAGATTGTCTGGGATGAATCCATGAAACTTAGTACGCTAATTTCTTTTTTTCGCCACATGCGTATGTTTTTCGCGTCTTATAATACCTGCGGAGCGGTACTAAAGTTCCGTTTTTCGAGCGATGCTTGCGCCGCGGGGCAAAAAACCATACTTTTTTGCCCGTTCTCGTGACCATCCTTGGGCGCCGAAGGCGCCTGAGGATTGGCCACTCGTGCCAATACATTGATCTCGTCAAAAAGTCCAACTTCTGCCCCTTGGTGCGAAATATACTACTTTTGCAGTTGTATAGAGATGTAATTTTTTATATCTTCCTATCATTAAATACTATTTTTATAAAAAACGTTCACGAAAACTTTATCAAATTTTGATAATATTTGGTAAGAAATTAACATTCACATTTTAATTTTAATTCGGACAAAACTGAACATAAACATTAATTACCTTCAGTACCTTCCGAACTGAGGGTGAAAATTGAGCAAGTTGCCACGAGTCGAATAATGTGAATTGATAAGACTAAATTCAAATCGTTGTAATCAGTTTTAATTATTGGTAAATTTATGGTTATTGAGTACTCCTAATTGATATTAATTCATCATTGTTACGTTTGCAGGTGTGGTATGTAATAAAAAATTCTACCAAGCTTGTGAACTCAAGTCGCACATTTTGGTGCACTCGGATCGATACCGTTTTTTGTGTGCGAATTGTGACAAGACTTTCCGCTACAAATCCAACTTTAAAGCGCATCTCCTTAAGTGTGGCGCCAAAGAAAATGAATTCTTTTGCTCGAGGTGCTCCAACTCCTACACGGATCTGAAATTTTTTGTAGAACACATGAGTTTCCACAAAAAAGAGTCTGATTTGATTTGCTCCAAATGTGGTCAAAAATTCGAAGATTTTTATTTGCTCAGCCAACATGCAATGACTTGTGATTCGGAAAAAGATTTTATGTTGGAGGTAAATGTTTGTCTTCGCTGCAATGTTAAAAAATGTCCTATGTTAGGGGTGGGAAATATTGATCAGAAATATTATCAACTGAATATTTCTGACTGGTTGAATCAATATATTTAATTTTAACTTTGCAGTTAAAACGGTAATTATAAAATGCATTGAACATTGTCTAAATTAATACTTGGATATGATGATGAATCTTTAACGAAATATCGAACTCATTACAAAAATTGAACCTTCGTTAAGAGAAGAATGCATTTGGTATAAATTAAAGAAAGTTGTATCAAAAGTGTACGTCAGAATTGCATATCACCTTAGACAGTTAGGTCATCGTTTCTGTAAATTTGCTAATTTCTCATTTATGTTTTTGCCAGATCCAAAACCGAATTCAGTCACCAAATGGAAAAAATGGTATCTCTGACAGATCCGAAGAAGAATTCATTACTCCTTCCAAAGCGCCAAGAGTTAAACCTCCAAAAACGAAATCCGCTAAACGCAAGTTATCTAAGGAAATAAAGTATGAAAACTATACTTCAGCGGAAGAAGAAAAAAAGAGTGATTTTGAAGAGCATGAAGAAAGTGCCGAGGAATATGGAAAAGGTAACAAAATCAATAATTGTGAAAAACATTTTTAATCTTGATCACATTTATAATCATGATTATAACTTGAAACATATCGTTACTAGCTTCTCTGTCAGAACAAGAAAGCGAGCCAGAAGGAAAAGTCGTGAAATGTTTAGAATGTGACGACATTTTTACACACGAAGATGACTTGACAAAACACATCCTAATCCATGCTTTGAAAGATGACCAGTATTTTTGTCAATCCTGTAACCAACAATTTCGACGAGAACTTAGTTACATCAATCACTGGAAAAGAAATCATTCGAGTAAGCAGTGACTATAGGTGCTCCGTCTTTACGTATTCATAGTCACTGGAGTAAGTATATAATATCAGTAGGCGAAACTTTGAAGAAATTATATAATTCCGTTAAGATTGTTAAAATTCTTAATATCTGGAATTCTAAATATCTGCATATTTTATATTGAACTTCTATTTGAACCGTAATTAATACACTTTTTCGTGAAAATATAAATCAAAAACAATCTACAACCCTTTTAATTTTGGCCTTGGCTATCATATCAATTTTTGATACGATCAAAAAAATGGTATCCTTTAAACGATGACTTTTCAATAAATACTACGACCTGTGATAATTTTTCAATGTTTACTTTCAGCCATTTCGGAGGATGATAAATTGGCAGAGGTTTACAGAAAGGTCAACAGGATGAAAAAAGGAAAAAAGGATCAATAATTAAGAGCTTAAAAACTTTTTTCAAGTTTCGAAAAATAGGACGGTAATACCTTAATTATTTTAGTTTTCATCTACAATAATAAAAACTACAGTTTGTGCATGACTACAGTCTCTGATATCTATTTTTAAATTTCAATCACTCAAATTTTTTCATTTCTCTTACAGAATTTTATGAAAATAAATTTGTGTACCCTATTTCAAAATGTCGGACTTACATTCTACAAGCAGGATTTTTCCCATTCTTTTGTTCTATACTTTGACATTTCGTAAAAGTTAACCCTTCTAAAAGTCTCAAAATTCGAAGTGCAAGCAAAAATGCAAAAACACTGTGAACACGAATATTCCACGGGAAATAGTATAGGAGTTGCAGAAGCAGTTGGTAATTGGGGATTTTCCAATGGAATTTCTACAAAAGGTTGCGAACTTCAAAGGATAAAATGCTGCGTGGACAAAATGAGCACGATGTATGAATATAAATATCGGAAAGTGACTGATTTATCTCACGGAGGACAATTTTTTGAGATAGGGCACTCCAACGAGAAAATAAGCGAGTTCTCTACGATTGTAAAAAAGATCCTAAAGCTTGGCGCGTAAAAAGGAGCCCTCCTGAAAGTAGACCTTCATATTTCGACCCGGACAAAAGACCAATGATTACTTTCAACTCTGTTGCTGAAATCATGAAAGTATCAGATTTGAAACGAGTGGGCGGTGATTTGGCTTATCACATTCCGGGTCGGAGTTTTTACGCTCAAGGGGTAAATCAGTTTGGAGTTGTGTTTGTAGATTAATAGTACTTTCTTCAACGCTCGTGAGAAATATGTAATTTCGTGGCCCCGCTGAGAGTGGGCGAAATAATGGATTACCTGATTGTTGACGTATGGCATGCGAGTGATGAAGTTGTTCGATACCACGACACTCGAGTGTGTCCTTACACGCCGCACCTGGCCCAGTGGGTATATCGGCGTTTTCATTTGCACTAGCTATTATGTGCTTATCCCTTTTCTTATTTCTCAGCAGACCTTTGACAGGTTGTTGGAGTGGGCATGGATTTACGAGTGGATTCCGAACGTCCTATTATAATATGCTTTTACTGCCACAATTACGTAGGGTACTATTGCTACGATGCTGACTTATTGTATGCTCCCGAAAGGTGTTTTCAAGGAACAGGATTTATCTGGAAGCTTAGCCTCACTATAAGGAAAGACACACAAGGATGGCTGTTTTCATCATTCTCAAATGCGAGTGATGTGTATTGCTGCAATGTTTTTGTTGTTGTTTACAAAAGTGTCGAATACAGTCATAATAAATCCCGATGAAAATCAAAACAACGAAAGGGATAGTTAGTTTTTAACTCCTTAAAGTACGTAGCAAAGCTCTAAGGGCGATTGTTGCGTCAATCAATCAGGTAACCCATCATTCCCCCCCCTCTCAGCAGAGCGGTGAAATTACATATTGCTCGCGGTTGTTGAATAAAATATTGTGTGCGACTATTGGGAGAGAGAGGAGATTACACTCGCGTGTTGCCATACTCGCTACGCTCGTGAGGCAATCTCCACGCTCGAGGAATCTCCTCTTTCTCTAGTCGCATAATATACTATTTTGCAACTAGTGGAAAAATAGTTTATACATGTAAGTGGGAAGTTTCTAGAATCACATGAGTTGAAAAATCATTAATCCACTAGTTGCAAACATTATTTTATCCTGCACAGTGGACAAAATCAGTTAAAAGACAACTGGAAAAATACGCATTTTTTATAATTTAAAAAAATTCAATGTTTTATTCATGCAGTGTTTTATCAGATTAATGTTGAGTAATCTGCTCATTTCAATTTTTTTTTTACGCAAAGTTGTTTATTTGCAGAAGTCGATTTTTTTATTTCTTTTTTCAACTAAAAAATTAATTATTAATTAGCAATAGATTATTTTTATCACAGTCAAACAAGTGGTACAAAATGGAGCTGAATCGCTGTTTTCAACCCGGTTGCGTTTATCTACATTGACAAAATAAATGAAGAAGAGCAATAATCTGAAACTTCTGATTTCTGATTGAAAAAGCCGTTATTTCTCAAGTGACCTCCCTGCGCACGCGCAACAAGAACATTCGTCATTCGGCATTCGCTTGCTTTCCTTGCTTTCATCGTTATTGGCTGTTATTGGCTGTCGAAACAAAAAAACAAACATCACATACACATAGACACCAGACACACATACGTGAGTTCGTTTAATCGAGCATAATCGAGTATGATCGAGTAGCTAATAAACGCGCATGAAGGAATCCATCAAATTGTTTTATTTACACGCGATAAAAAGTTTAATCCGCAAGATTTTGCGATCGCGCGGCCGCGAGTCGATAGCAGTGCAGCGAGCGTTTGCGAATCGTATCGTATACATAGCGTACACGCCGCGCCAGTGGCTCGCGCCCACATACGCGATTAACGGCTACAATCAATCACCGCCATGACGATTTCGTAACCCATTGTGTTTATTTCCTGCTTGTTTTTATTTTCGAACCCTATTTTCCCCAGTAAAAAACAGTGATAAATATGCAAAGCGTCGATCATAGGCGAATGAACTTTCCCTCTCACGATGTTATGTCTTGTTTACGACGGCGTCTACGTGTACGGGAAGTTTATTTCGAATTTTCTGTTACGCGCGGTTTGTGATGATACGGAAAAAACGCCGGTAACATGAGATTCAACAAAGAGCAATTGGCGGAGGCGAGCTTGGGTCCGGCCGATTTGGAGGGCCGACTGAATCACCGGAGAGCTCATAAATCTGGTATAACAAATTTGGGCTTTATTTGATATAGTTTTATTATTCCCTTGATTTGTTTATTTATGCCCGATGATGTAGACCAACAGCAATATTGACAGTTGTGAGGGCGTTAATGACATATAAGAAGACTGATATTTTGACCTAACCTAATCTTGTGTTGATTTTTGATCGTGTTTTTGAGAAGACACTAATTGATGAATGTTAATTCGTGTCTTTTTTTCATTTTGAGAATGTTTATAAAATTTTGGAAAATGAAAAATTTTTAATTTTTCGATGATATAGTAATAACCGAAATGTTTCTAGGTTTCAAGGAAAGATGGTTCAAACTGAGATCCAACTTGCTGTTCTACTTCAACATCAACGACCTGGGAAAAATCGACACCAGGCAGCCGGCCGGTGTCATAATCCTGGAGGATTACAGCGTGAACCTAGACATGTCTTATGATAGCGCTTTTGCATTTAGCATATCCTTCCGCGAGGAGCACGAAAAACGCCACATTCTCAGTTGCCGCTCGGAATCTCAAACGGAGCAATGGACAGCTGCCCTGAAGAAAGCCAGCTACGAATATTGGAGGTCAAGGTTAATCACCCTGCAGGAAAAGCTGTGCGAAAAAACTGGCAAGGACCCGCTGCTGATGGTGCCAAGGAACCTCGGCGCCGTGCGCGACGAAGCCTGGGAATGTGTCCCCAGCTTCAGATCCTTCCTCCCCAGTCGATCCTTCGCTCAGTCCATCTCCATGTCCGCTGTCATGAACAACGTCACCGAGGAAGCGAAACTCATAGACATTTAATGAGTGTTTTTCCCCTTCGTTCCATCAGGATTCCTGGTCAGTTTTCTTTTTGTTGATTTTTCAAAGGCACAGGAGAACCAACAAAGTTCTGACCTCGAATTTTTTTTGGTTTTTGAGAAGTTTGCACTTGGGAAAAGGAATTGGAGAAAAAATTGGGAGTTTGTTTCCCACGAACAAAAGATGGAATTTGAGAACGTGGAAATCTTCGAGTTTAGAAATGTTATGTTGTTGAGATTTCGAAGTTTATATATTTTGGAATTTGAAGTTTTAGTTTGAACATTTGAAAATGTTCAGTTTTAAAATTGTCAAATTTTGGAATTTATAACTTGAGGATTTAGGAAATTAAGTTGAGTGAAATTGGAAACTTGTTTGATATTCTTTAAAAGTTGTATAATTTTTTTGTTTTTAAATTTGGAAATTCAAACGCGAAATTTGTAATGGAAAATTCATAAATCAGAATGATGAAACATGGGTATTCAGGAATCCAAAAATTTTGAAATATTGAAATTTTTGTACTGTTTAAATTCAAAAACTGGAAACTTTTAAATACCTGAATTGGTCTAATTCATTTAGAATCAATTGTCTTAATTTTCAATTATTTAAAATAATTTTAGATTATATATCTGTATCACTTTAAAGCAGATGAAAATATATTTAAAAATTGTATGCTAATTGGTCAAAATTTTAAAATTTACAAGATTCTTATTAAGTTTTAAAAAAAGAAAAAAAAAATTTGAACGTTTGGGGTCTGGACTTTATTGGTGTTCCACATGGCCTTAATGACAATTCTTCTTCTGCTCATTTTTTAATTTTCCGGTGTTAAGGACCAACAAAAGATCTCTAGAAACGAAATATTTTATGAACGTTGTAGATCAAATATTTATCGTATTTTTTTCCTTTGTTAACTGCAAAAGTATTATTTTCTCTGTCGCTAATTATTTTTGTTTGGTTGAGAAATTCATGAATCGGGCTCGGAAAATAGTTCTTTGACAGAACTGGGCAGCAGGTCTACCTCATTCTGTCTGCATTGCTGATCTGATTGTGTGTATTCCAATGCCAAATACTCGTGTAATGAAGGTACTGCGTAGGAATGTATAGTTTTGGGAGATGGAATAAATGATATTTTTCCTAATTGACCTCTATTGGAGTCACCTTTTTTTTTGGAGTTTTTTTATTTTGCTATTTCAGATTTTATTTTATCCGTTTTTTGTTTGTTTGTTTTTTTTAGTTTCATCAGTTTGTGAATAAACTGGACTTTGAGTTAAAAAAAATTATAATGAAAAAAATGGTACTTTTTATTTTTGAACAATTTTATAATTTTAAAGTCACTTTCAAACTTGAAAATTAAAGAACTGATAAATATTGAGTTATAGTTTGAAGAACTAATTTTCTCGTTCTTTGAGAATAAAATGATTAATATAATATTATACAAATACCTATTATATATAGATTTTTTCAATAATTCTTGAGAAAGGGACAGTTTTTTCCACTGTTTTGTGTGTAAAAAATGAGCGATTTTTTGAATTGTTTGTGTAAAAAAAGAGTGAAAAAAGCGGAAAATAAAGACTTTTTTTCAACACGCACACTCAAAACGCGTGTTTTTATGCCCGTTTACGTATGTGACAAAGTGACCGATTTGAGGTCGATGACGCGAGTGGCAAGTGCGCATGCGCAGTGCCGAAAAGCCGTAGAACTCATAGAATTCTTTTGGCCCGGCGGGCAAAAATGACTCGACAACTGAACAGTTCCGCGTGAATATACTCGTAAACCAATAACTGCTCACAGTTTTTTCGCACAGATTTCGACTTTAAACAAATGAGTATGAATATTTTTGGGAACACTCTTCAAACACTGCAGGATAATTTTTTCGGAACTGCGTCCGGCGTCGTATATATGTAGATTCTAAAGAGAAAAAGGAGATGCCCCTGTGGGAGCGGCCATGTTGATTGTCTATCAAGGAGTTACGCGGAAGTTAGCTCCGAAGCGTTTGAATTCGAAAAATAGCCTTCAGTGTCTATGATGATTGATACTGTAAATGATGTAATTAATGACGATATGTAATGAGAATTTGTTAGAAAAAGGGAAGAAATTCATAATCCTTCGAATTCTTAAGACAATTAATTCACTATCGTTGATTCATCAGATATTTTGGCTCGGAAATTTTAATGCATATACAGATTGCAAACAATTTTTCAAAAGTATTAATTTGAGTTACTGAGAAAAAGAACACGTTTTCATAATGAATTTAGTCGTCTTTATTTGTCACAATTGATCGTTTTGGTCATTTTTCTGGAGTGACAATTCACGCGCGGGAAAATTCAAATCCCGAAATGAGTTACGAAAGCGAAAATTCAAAAAATGGTGAAATTTTAGGTGGTACTTGGATTAGGAAAATTACTGGACTCTAAAACATTCATTGTGCGCTAATAATTAATCAAAATTTTATGCAGGCATATTCACAAATATTGAAATACTGAAATAATATTATGCTTTATGAGTGACATCACTAATCAGCGACAATTGTCAAAAATAAAAGACAGGGGCGTAGCCAGAAAATTTTTTCAGGGGGGTTTCAATAACAAGTCTTCGAAAATAGTAATATACATTGTATAATAGTACAGTATTGCGTGCATGCAAGTAATGTTGATTTTCCGAAACTAAGAGTTGCAGTCCGAGGCGAAGCTGAGGACTGTGATCGTTTCATAAAATCAACTTCTACGATATATGCAAGCGCAATATTGTATCGATTCGATTCCTAATTAACCAGAAAAGACATTTAAAGTACCACTTTTAAAGTTAGAGTTGAGTTAAGTTGATTAAATAATGATTATTTCAATATTAATCAAATTTTGAACAATTTTGGTAATAATGCATGAAAATTTTGAGAATACATATATTTGATAGAAACTCATTTGTTTTGGCGATTGTGAACTTTGTGAATTTTTGGAAATCCTCTCATCTATATGGATATATATATATATATATATACGAATTAAAAATTTTTGATCCTGAAAATTTCAATCTTCTCGAATTTAAGGATCGAGAATTCTGGAAATTCGAAAACTTCGAACGTCAAATTTTGAAGTTTGGAAAATAAAAATTAATATTTATATGTTGTGGGAACTTATTATTTGACTAACTGCGACTTATAGGAACTTAAGAATTATCATTTTCCGCACGAAAATTTGAAAGATTCACGTACTTTGACTGTGAAAAGTCAACAATTCGCATGAGAAAATTGCAGTACATTCGAAAAATTTTTATTCGTTGATGAGTAGTTTCCGAAGAAATCCTGCAGGAAGTTCCGCATTTGTTACAGAACTTCTCGAATCCACAACAATTTTATTCGAAGAAATGTAGGAAAATTCACCAATAATTTTCCAAAATTGATGGAAATTGGTTTTGGCAATCGGAAAATTTATGAATTTTGGAATGAGGAAGTGAAAAGTTGAAAATATTACAGTGCAAAGAATTCAAATATCACTAAATTTGAGAATCAGTAATTCTGCTCTGTAAACTCGAAAACTTCGAAAGGAATTAAAAATTCGAAAAGTATACACACACAAGTTTGAAGTCATATGTATATATATATTCAAAGGTTTTTGTTGATTGTGATTAATTAAGAACATTTGAGATTCTTAATTTTCATTAATCAAAAAATCGAACATTCTAATGATTAAAAAATTGTATGATGACAAATTTGGGATATACTATAGATTTTTACGTACGCATCCAAATCTTCAAAAAATAAAAAACAAAAAAAGCTATAGTTTTGTTATGAACCGCGAATTCTGATTATATTATTCGACAATATAAAATTTTATAAAATTCAGTTATGTGATGATTGACGTCAATAAAATGTGTAAATCCAAACGTGATTTTAATGGCGACTAAAAAATTTACTGAATAATATTGCATCTGAAAAATTGTGAACATTCTAAGCAAAAGCTTCATATGTTTCTAAAAGTGAATGTTGAACTTTTAGAACTATTAGCTATATAATGGAAAATAATTCTGTAACAGAAATGTCGGAAAAAGTTGATAAATTTCACAGAAGTATTGAAACCGCTGTCGAATAAAAAAATGCACCTATTAAAATCGCATCATACTGTAAAATAATGTTTCTTCGACACAATTCTACATAATTAACATTTTCAATCAATTTAAAAATGATTATTCTTATATTTCGGGGAGGGTTAATTGAAACTCCAAAGCCCCCTTCTGACTACAGCCCTGATATGAGTCAATAGCCCAGTTATAATTCATGATTTATTTTTCCTTATCAAAACTGTAAAAATGATTTTTTTAAAATAATTGTTTATTCTTTGCATCTAACATTGCATATCTCACATTTTTCATCATTTGCGTAGTAAATACGAGTCAGATCAGCGCGCAAATAGTATCTAGTATACTAAACTCACCGTCAGCTTGGCAATTTCACGCGCAAGTACTCGCGAATCTATAATTCCAAATTGTTATTACTTTCGCGCAATGTGATCACTACGGGAATGAGTATGAATCTTTTCGTTATCGGTTCGATTTTTGTGATTTTTTTTGGAAGTGGACAATTTTCGAAACCGCGTCACACAGTATATGGACGCGGTTTCGTCAATCGGTCCCGAATCGGTCTTTTTGGCATACGAAAATGAGTCTATCAAAACTCTTGTTTGAGTGCGCGTGTTGAAAAAAATAGTTTGTGCAACACGGGCCAATGTGGCCGATTATCGGCCGCAGAATTTCGCCCTCGCTCCGCTCGGGACGAAAACTTCATGCGGTCTCGAATCGGCCACTTTTGGCCCTCGTTGCACAATGTACTATTTCCTCTTGTCAAAAAATCGATTTTTACACTCGAAATACTTGAAAAACTGCCATTTTTTCAAGAACTATAGAAAAAAAGTCTTTTTTCACACAATATACTACTGACAGTCAAAAACTAACATTTACTCGTACGAAAAAATTCAAAATAATGCAAGTTTGTGACTAACAAAGTAAAGGTCGTTCAGGTGGAGTGACTTTATTCATTTCACTTTTTTCCCACACTGGCATATTAGCTCAAAAACCACCGACAGTTAAAACCCAATAAAAAACCAGAAATTCTGAAGCATCTTATCGCTTGATAATCTGGTTATAGATTCCTCAAAAAATGCATTCGAGAAAAAAAGTCCCAAAAAACGTCAGGAATTCCTTTAGTGGTTTTATTCCCGAAACTATGTTCATTACTACGCCACTGTCGCACAACTTGTTCTATTCTATTCAAAATGGAAACACCCAAATGACAATTAAATTGACAATAGCCTTTAAACTTCCGAAACAATTCCAATCTGACGCTACCAAAAAGTGACTACATAAACCAGGAAAACATAAAAAAAGAGTGGGAACACACGATCTGTCGTGAAGCAAAAAAATCGTGCTACTTAAAAAAAGAAAATAATAGTACATTTCGCAACTAATGCAATATGAATTTTCAATTTTACATCGAGTTTTATAGTCACTTCAGTTGAAAAATGAATATTCTACTAGTTGCGAACTTATTTTTATGTTGAAACGTGAAAAAAGTGGAAAAATTACGCACTTTTCACGGCGTCGGGTAATAGTAGTTGGTGTATCAAGACAGCAAAGTAAGTTTTTGTCGGACAGGCATAATTTTCAATAAGAGGTTTGTATACGGGCGTGATTTTCGGAACGAGGCGGAACCGAGTGTCGAAAAAGAGCCCGTACAAAACACGCGTGAACTAGGCAGTATCACTCTTACAATTGTAACAGTGATACGACTTTTATTCATAAATGTGCAATTTAAAATATTCATATTTTACGTAAGATTATCATTGACCGCTCCCCCCCCCCCTCCCCCCGTAAGATTTAGTAAGAAATCCGCTCAACTCCTCCCCCCCCCCCTAAAAATTCTTACGCAATTTATGGACGACCCCATTTCAAATAATTCGAAAACTGACAAATTGAAAAATTGCCAATCCTCGATTCAAGATTGCGTCGACAATTTGTCATCTGGGAATTTTAAAAATTCGCAAAATCTCACACGTAATTCGTAATTAGATATTTGCAGCATTAATTCACCAAGCCTTCCAAAATCTGGCAGAATTCGAATACTTGATACTTTAAAATTTAAAGGTTTAAAAATTGAAGAATTTAAATATTCTGAATTTGGACATTAATATAAGAATTTAAAGTGCAGATAAAGGACAAATAATAATCCGTGGGCGTTTGACGTACTTTTTACGAATTTCACAGTATCAATTTATTGTGAAATAACAATAATTGACCAAATAATGGAGTCATAAAACCGGTATTTTCAATAATTATATTGCTTTGCAAATTTTCTTCTAAAATGATGCCGTGAAGTTCGTAAAGACGTACGAAGATCGCACGCTTGCGGATTCGCCCTAAAGTAAAAAAGAAATGAAAAACCAATAGATGCAACAATATTCTGCAAATAATAGGAGCAGGTCAAAATGTTCTGTTTTAATAGTCGCCTGGTCAACCTATAAATGGGGCTGAGTTTTTTCGCATTTTCATCGTTCTCTGTGAGTTTTTTTTTCGAAAATGACCATCAACCTTTTTTATAGCTAATTTTTTTCCGTGCTAAATCGGTCTAAAAACGCTTCAAATTCGAAAAAAAAAGAACTCACCCTCCACCTAAGAGAGGGTCCTAATCACTTGGGATTTAGGAACCCCCTACGCTACATTTAACCACATTTCAACTTTTCCATAATTTCATTTTTTTTATTTTTTATATTCATCTTTTGCTACTGTACTAAATGTCACTGACAAATCCGCTGTACAAGTTGAAAAGACACTCGAGTCTATGAGTCAATGAGATTTTTACATCAGATCGATTCGCCCAAGAAAACTGTATTTATCTATCGCAAACGAAAATTTTCCGGCAGGAAACGACCGTAAGTTATAATCATATAACAATAAAACTCAGAACGACCATTTGTCGACTCGTGGTATTTTTCACTTGTAAAAGCGTTGAGATTTGGTCTTGAGTACTAAAAGGTCGATTCTACCCTCAAATCGCGGTTTTTTCCGAAGTATAATGTTTGAGTTCCGCGTCTATGTATACCTCAAAAAACTTTGAGAACTTGAAAAATTCCAGTATCTCATACACTTCGATACATGCAAAATTTTCGAAGCTTCGATGCTATAAAACTTCGAAATTTTTGAAAACTGTGAAAAACTTGCGTAAATTTTGTAACTTTCGAAATTTCCGAAATTCATTATTTTAAAAACTTAAAAATTCCATTTCTTTCAAAATTGCCAGAACTTCAAGATTTCCAGAATGTAGAACATTATAGAACTTGACGACTTCCAAACTTCGAAATTTCGTATAGTCATTAATTTTATGAAAATTTTTGTACAGAAAAGAAAATGGGCTTTCCTCTCTCTGTCCAAAACCTCGGCTACACCCTTGGTCAAAAATGAAGTCGAAATAGTATATTTCGCATTAAGGGGTAGAAGTTGGACTTTTTTACGAGATTGATGTATTGGTACGAGTGGTCAATCCCCGGGCGCCTTCGGCGCCCGAGAATGGTCACGAGTGCCAATACATCGATCAAGTGAAAGTCCAACTTCTGCCCCTTGGTACGAACGATATTTTTTACCACAAGTGTATGTTTCGAGTGTTATTTTAATACCTGGAGGAGTGGTCCCACAGTTCCGTTTTTCGAGTGATGTTTGCTATGAGGGAGAAAAAACCTACTTTTAATCTGTAGCGGGCAAAAAACCATACTTTTTTGTCCGCCTTTATTTTTTTTCCCGCTCCAGCGGGCAAAAAAGTATGGTTTTTTGCTCTAGGGCTTAAAAGTAGGTTTTTTGTCCCGCTGCGTAAGCATCGCTTGAAAAACGGAACTTTAGGACCGCTCCTCCAGGTATTAAAATAACACTCGAAACGTACACTTGTGGTAAAAATACTTTTTTCGAAATAAATCGGTTCCATAAATTTTATAACTTTCAACATTTCCGAAACATTAGGAACTTCATAATTCCAAAAACTCAAAAATTCGAGTACTTAAAAAATTACCAAAGCTTTGAAACTTCCAGAACGTAGAACATTCTAAAACTTCACGATCGACTTCCAAACGTCTAAAGCACGAAACTTTTGTGTTACAAAAATATCCAGAACTTGGATTTCTCGCAAAATTAATTCCAAAGACTTCAGAACTTCATAAGTCTATAAAACTCCGAAATTCCAAAATTTCGTACATATATAGAAATTTATGAAACTTTGTTATAAAAAAGAAAATGAATTTGCCCTTACCTGTCCAAAATATCGGCTACATCCTTGGTCAAAAATGAAGTTGAAAATACCATTTTCGAAATAAATTGGTTCTGTAAATTTGATAACTTTCGTAATTTCCGAAACTTTCGAAACTTTATTATTTTAAAAACTGAAAAATTTCAGTTCTTTCAAAATTGCCAAAGCTTCAAAACTTTCAGAACGTAGAACATTCTAAAACTATGAAACTACGACTTTCAAACGTCTGAATCACGAAAATTTTAATTCAAAAAAATTCCAAAATCTCCAGAATTTGAAATCTCGCAAAATTAATTCCAAACACTTCATAACTTCACAATTAAATCTATAAAACTCCGAAATGCCAAAGCTTCGTATAGAAATTGATGAAAATTTTCCATAAAAAAGAAAATAAGTTTTCCCCTCCCTAATAGAAATCTTGGCTACGTCCTTGCTCGAAAATGAAGTCGAAGATACTTTTTTCGAAATAAATCGTTTCCGCAGATTTTATAACTTGCGAACTTTTTCGAAACTTTTGAAAATTTATTATTTTAAAAACTCAAAAGTTCCAGTACTTTCAACATGGCCAAATACTGAAAACTTCCAGAACGTAGAAAATTCCAAAACTTTTAAATCACGAAACTTCGAAATGACAAAAATTCCAAAATCTCCAGAACTTGGATTTCTCGTAAAATTAATTCCAGACACTTAAGAACTTCACACTATCAAATCTATAAAATTTCAAAATTTCAAAGCTTCTTATCGAAATTTATGAAAATTTTCCATTAAAAACAAATGAGTTTTCTCCTCCCTGATGATCGAAATCTTGGCTACGTCCTTGGTCGAAAATGAAGTCGAAAATACTTTTTTCGCATCAAATTGTTTCCGCGAATTTTAGATCTTTCAAAATCTCCGAAACTTTCGAAACGTTATTGTTATAAAAACTCAAAAGTTCCAGTATTTTCAAAATTGTCAAATATTCCAAACTTCCAGAATGTAGAAAATTCTAAAACTTTTAAATCACAAAAATTCCAAAATCTCCAGAACTTAGATTTCTCGCAAAATTAATTCCAAACACTTTAGAACTTCACAATATTAAATCTATAAAATCAAAAATTCCAAAGCTTCGTATAGAAATTTATGAAAATTTTCCATTAAAAAAAATGAGTTTTCTCCTCCCTGATGATAGAAATCTTGGCTACGTCCTTGGTCGAAAATGAAGTCGAAAATACTTTTTTCGCAATACATCGTCTCCCCAAATTTTATTTCTTTCAAAATCTCCGAAACTTTCGAAACTTTATTATTCTAAAAACTCAAAAGTTCCAGTACTTTTAAAATTGCTAAATACTGCAAACTTTCAGAACTTAGAAAATTCTAAAACTTTTAAATCACGGAACTTCGAAATGACAAAAATTCCAAAATCTCCAGAACTTAGATTTCTCGCAAAATTAATTAATTCCAGACACTTTAGAACTTCACAGTACTAAATCTATAAAACTAAAAAATTCCATAATTCCGAATAGGAATTCATGAAAATTTTCCATAAAAAAGAAAATGAGTTTTCCCCTCCCTGGTGATCGAAATCTTGGCTATACGTCCTTAGTCGAAAATATTGTCAAAATAAATCGTTTCTGTTGATTTTCTCCGTTCATTCAGACTTCTTGACACTTCTTGATTTGTACGACAGTCTGCGAGTTTGATAGATCTATTGGCGTGTCGGTGCGCGGGCGCGCGTATCTTCCCGAGCACGCGCTGCGCGCGCGAGGTTAGGCTAGGATGCGCGATGAGGTCTGCGCAGGTGGCGCGATATTGGCCGCGAGTTGATGTCAGTACTCGGGCCGTGGTTGATGCAGAGGCGAGATAAAAGCTGGCCGGATTGCGCGGAATTGACATAACGCACGGGGCGGGCCTGCTGACTTTACTCATGTTGAAGAACAAGTCGCTCGATCGCGGCCGGTGTCCCCGTTCCTCGTAATCCCGGCCTGTTTTTGTTTTGTTTTTTCGTTGCGGGCATCGCGAGTCGTGTACGGCACGCCGCGTTTTTCACGCGGCCGCTCGCGTGGTTATTCCCCCAAGAAAACGTGTCACAACGCGAGTGTGCCCTCATGTTTTTAAGGAGATTCGATGGGGGTAGCGAGGGTCGCATGCCGCCGACTCGTGTCTTATTGGCCTTGACGCCCCTTTTTGTACTCGGATCACTTGTCCTCGCTCATTCTAGTCGTGAGTTTCATTTACGAATCACGCTCTCGCAATCAATACTTTCCTTCATTCCTGTATCTTCTATTTATTATATTTACCTTCGGCGTTATATCACAGTTTGTTGTTCTGGTCAAGACGTATAGGGGGGTAATGAGAACACTGATATTTTTGTTTCGAAGTATGAAGTTGGTAAATGTCTAGTATACGGGCTTTTGTTAAACAATGGTTTTTTCCATTTTTTTTAATTTTTTTTTTTATGCATCGCATATTTTAAACATAAAAAGTAATTAGGAAGTGGCGGAACAAGCAATTTTGCAGCGGAAATTGTTTAAACAACAGTTCAAATATTGCTATCTTAAGACTCTGTATATAAATATATCTGCTCGCTGCTCGTAGCAAATTTGTGCGTGTTCACTAGAGAAGAAATAAAACCCAAAATCCAAAGTAAAAAAATGTCTGCTCGCTAAATTGCGAATTCATGCGTGTTTACTATAGAAGGAATATAACCGCAAAACTGAAAATCGATCGTGATTGGAGGACTAGAGAATCGATCCTATTTACAAGTCTCAATATAGCAACATTTAAACTGTTGTTTAAACAATTTCTCTGCAAAATTATTTGCTCCGCCACTTCCTAATTACTTTTTATGCTTAAAATAAGCGATTCATAAAGAAAACACCCCCAAAAAACTATTATTTAACAAAAGCCCATATACTAGACAATTAATATGAAGTTTCATGTTGAATTTGGAACTGAAATGGGTTTGGTTGGATGTTGATCGGAAATTTGGGTTGTTAGTGAATTGAACGGGTTGATGGTATTGAAATTAAATAATTCAGACTGGGGTTATTTTTTCAACAATTAACAGTTTCGAAAATTGCAACTTCGGAGAATACAGTAATGTGGGTAGGGTGGCAAGATGAAGGGAAAGTGGAGAAAAGTGAAAATAAAAGCGTGACGATTGAAAAGTTTTTCGGAAAAGTCGTTCAAAAATTTGAAGTTTGTAATATTAGTTATTTGAGTTTGGAAATTAAGATATCCGGAAATTTGAGTAGCTGAAGTTCGAGTTTGAAAGAGTGAATGTTGAGATCATGAGATATGAGTTTTTTGATTCCGAAATCTGGAATTTTCCGAATTTTGACATTCATTAATTTTTGAGTGTGAATTTCGAAATTTGGATTCAAAGATTAGGAAATTGGCGAATCGGAATTCTTGTAAATTAGAATTATGGAATTTAGAAATTAGCATCTAGAGAAGTGCAAAAGATCAAGGAAGTAGGACATAGACAATTTAAAAATGCGGAATTAGAAAAGATTTAAATGTTGAGATTAAGAATTTCGAATTTCGTTAGTAGAGTATTTAGATTTAGAAACTTCGGAAGGTAAATTTTCAAAGTTTCTAATTCAGAAAATGATGATGATTTTCAAAGTTGACAAATACAGTTAAACCATTCGAAAATTTTCGACCCCCAATTCAAGGTGACATCGAAAATCTGTCATCTGGGATATTTCAAATCTCGAAAAATTGCAAAATGTGACTCGTAATATATAATTCTTCCAATTTAGAAATTTAGAATTTTTCGAATTTCAAAATTCATGAATTTTTGACTACGAATTTCAATTTTGAATTCAAAATTTTAAAATTTGAATTCAGACATTAGGAGATTAGCCTATCGGGATTCCAACCCGTAAATTGAAATTATAGAATTTAGAAGTTAGCATCTCATAAATATCAAAATTGCGTTCGAAATATAAAATAATAAGAAATGGAGGAATTCAACAACGCAGAATTGAATAAATCTCAAATTTGATAATCTAAAAATCTCAATAATTGAATGTTGAGAATTTTCAATTATTTCGTCACTGGGATCATTTCAATTGAGAAGCTTCGAAAATAAAATGTTCGAAGTTCATAATTCAGAAAATGATGATAATTTTAAAAGTTGACAAATCCGATGTAATCTCTCGAAAATTTCCAATCCCCGATCTAAGAAGACATCAAAAATCTGTCATCTAGGAGATTTAAAAACTCGAGAACTTGCAAACTCTCACTGGTAATAATTACGAGTGAGATTTGAAATTTTTAGAAGTTGAAGTCCTACTTAGAAAGTATACATTTTGAGATTATAAGATATGACTGTTTTTATTACGAAATTTAGAATTTCCCGAACTTTGAAATTCATGAATTTTTGACTACAAATTTTAAACTTTCAGTTTCAAAATTTTAATTCAAACATTAGAAAATTAGCGTATCGGAACTTTAACCCGTAAAATAAAATTATCGAATAAAATTTATAAACTAGCATCTCGAAATCGTTAAAACTACGATCGAAAAATGAAGAAAATATGAAATAGAAAAATTAAAAAATGTAGAATTCAAGAGTTTGAGGATTATAGAAGTCTCAAATTTAAGAATGTGAAATTCTCAAATTAAAATTGATTTTCCAATTCAGATTTATTTTCAAATTCAAAATACATTCAAAGAATTCAAGAATTAAAAAAATCTCCAATCCGACAATCTAAAAAGCTAAAAATTTGAATATGAAGAATTTTGAATTTCATCATTAGGGTATTCGAATTTGGAAGTTTCGAAAAGAAAATTTTCGATAATTCAGGAAATGAACGTGATTTTCAAATTTCACAAATCTGATCAAATCATTCGAAAATTTCCAATTTCCGATTCAAGATGACATCGAAAATCTGTCATCTGGGAGATTTAAAAACTCGAAAACTTGCAAAATCTTACTCGTAATTTGTAATTCGACAGTTAAATCATTAATTAACCAAGAATTCTTAAATCCGGCCAAATTCGAATCAATACCTACAAATTCCGAGATTAAAAAATTAAAGACTGGATATTCTGTTGTTGATCAAGTAACAAAAAAACAGGATATTGTCAACAATTCTGCAGATAAAGTATAGGACACTAGCACAAAGAGGTGGAAAACAGGACATTAATGTCCTATTCAAATAATACGTCTGATCATCATAGGATATAACATACTTTCGAAAATTTTGCAATTTTTATTACGAATTCAAAGGGAGCTTCCATAAATAATGTAACGGTCCTAGGGGGGGGGGGGGGGGGTCATTCCATCTGGGACGGTGGGGGGGGGGGGGGGGGGGGGGGTCGCGCTTGTGTGATAGCCCAACGGTGGGGGAGGGAAATCTTTGTGGTTTTCTGGAATTGACAATTCTACAACATTTGTAAAAGATTTTCAAACATTCTACCAAATTCTATGAAATACCGTATTTAATGGGGTTTTCTCGGATTTTATATGATAATTTAGAAATTTTCGAAAAACGAGAAGTATTAACTAAGTACACATTTTTGAAACTCGTTAATTCAGTGAAATTTTCGAATTCTATGGGCTTGGAAAATTTTTGGAAATTCTGGGATTTCATTAGATTTTAAAAATTCGAATTGTTATAGCACCTACTTTGAGAAAAACTGGGAAGGCGAGCAGAAAAAACCCTCTTTGATGTTGATTTTCTCACGATATCAAATTGAATTCGATAAAAAAAAAATTATTGTCTCCTTTAGAATTTCACATTGTGAAATGACAGGAGGGAGGAAGGGGGGTCCGCGAATTTGTGACACATTGTGACGGGGTGGGGGGGGGGTCGAAAAAACGCCAAAAAACTGTGCCATCATTTATGGAAGCACCCAAAAGATCAATAAAAAAAATGAATTTCATAAATTGAAAGTCGTTATCAAGATAACCGTAAAAAATAAAATCAAATTTTAAGGCTATAGAAAACATGTCCTTTTTCAATCAACATACAGAAAATATAGAACAAATTCAGTATAAATACTCATATATCTTATATTTATTGTACTGAATCCAGGTTAGATCAGTCATAATGCACGATAAATTTTCCACTCAATTCTGTACTAACAAACGCGTCTTCTTCCCAGTCTTCTTTCGGCTTGTGCATATTGAATTCCCCGCTACAAAAGCCGGCTTTTTATTAAATTTGAAGAGGATCATTTGAATCGAAAGGCGAAAGAAATTCATAGGAAAGAGCCCTTTAAAAAGGCCGAAGTTTTCAGCGAATTGATTGGAAAGAATAAAGCTCCTGTTTATTCGCGCGAAACTCGTAAATTGTCACTTTTATAGGGCTTTGTTTCCGTTCGCGTTCTTTAGCGTTGGCGAATTTATCGGAGGAGAGAAATCCGAGATATCAATTATGAGGAATTAACTTGTAATTGCTCGAGTGCCGCGACAATGTAACAATGCGGCATTGATTTGTTTGCAATTTCTATGCAAATTTCACTCCTCTTTCGATTCCATCACTATTTATTTATTTATTCATTATTATCGATCGTTCCCGTAACATAGTAAATTCACCAAAGTGGATTTCGCGAACATCGAAAATGAAAAAAAAAAGGTTATAGAGGGGTAAACCGAGCAGTACACCCTAAATTTTTTCGAGCTAAGATTAACTTAATTTGAGAAAAAATTCTGCAAATTAAGATTTAGTGGAAAGTCCACTCAAAATGAGTAAAATTTCACTCTTAGTAGAGAGTCGAACCATGTCAACTGTACCCACTATTTTCGATGAAAACCTAAATTATGAAATAAATTCCATTTTCGTGAAGTATTCGACCATTCAAAAAAACAATTTGAAGGATTTTTGGAAATTCCTTTTTTTGTTTGTTATTTTGTTGAATGAACATTTGGACACTTTTTTCTTGCAAAAATCATAACTCAAATTCTGTTAATAGTAATTTGATGAAATTTTTAGGAATTATAGATAAATATTCTCCCTTTCAAATGATCTAGACAAAAAAGCTAAATTCGTTAAAAAAACGCATTTTTGATAACAATTTTCTAAACAATTAGAAATTTTGATGTGTTCTCAATACGCGACGGGGTTGAAATTTTGCACATATGTGGAATGAACCGTCATCTTTCAGCTCATCGAAAAAAAGGAAAATGGATTTTTTCTCGCGCCGCGGCGGGCCAGGAAGGAAGGAAATCTCACTCAAAAATGAGTGAAATGTCACTTATTCAGAGTTGAACTTGTATTCAAGTTTGATTTGCAGGATTTTCACTCATATTACGCGAATTGAATACAAAATTTAGAAAGTGAGAGTAACAGTGTGAAATTGTGGAAATGTCAAATGGGAGATAATTATCATCGCCGTGCCTATGCCGAGCTACAAAATTTATGGATTGAGCTATCAAAGTGAAGTTTACGACTCATTCTCGTGAATTGACTGGCGCGATATGCGATGACGCCAAGTAGAATTGTGACGAGTGTTCGTATATTTCAATTGAAATCGTCTAGGATTTCCACAAAATAGGTCGCGAAAATTAGTATGAAATGACAATATATCAGTGCCCTCCCCCAGGGATGGATCCAGAAAAATATTTCGGGTCGTGTTTTCAAAATCTTTATGCACATCATATTGGTATTTTTTGTACTTATTCAAGGAGTAATTAGCATGTATAAGCTAAATTGAATGTCATTTTTCAATTTTTCTACCGATCTTTAACACTACTGCGTTAACTAGAGCTGGTTCTGGATTAAGCAGAGTTCGTTTTGAAAAAAATTGTTTATTCAAAAATTTTTTTTAACAAAAATTGCTGGAAACTTCAAACTATTTACTTCGAATTTGAACATCAAATTCGAAACTTTGAATTTAAATATCGTACTTGAAACTTTGGACTTGAACATTAAACTTGGAATTTCGAGTTTAAACATTGAACTTGAAACTCGAAATTTCAACTTGAAGCTCGAAGCTTCGAATTCTGACGGCGGATTTAAACACAACTTCGAAACTTGAATTTCAAATTGAAAACTTCAAACTTTGATTGTAAACTTTGGACTCTAAACTTTGAATTTGAAGTTCAAACTTTCACTTTTAGCGTTCAAATTCCATTCTTATAACAACAGATCTCTAATTTAAACGTTTAACTTTATATTTTTACTTTAAACGTCGAATATGAACTTTGAACTTTAAAATGTAAATCCAAATTTGAAACTTTAAATTTAAACTTCCAACTTCACATCTTGTAACTTAGAACTCCAAAATTCGGATTTAAACTGTCAACTTCGAACATAAACCTCAAACGTCGGATTTCAACTTTGAACTTCAATCTTTGAATTTGGACTATAAACTCCGAATTTGAACCTCAAACATTAAATTGGAACTTCAAACATCAAACTTTGACCTTGAACTTCAAACTTTCACTATGAGCTCCCGATTCCCAGTTTGAACCTAAATTTCGAATCGAAACTTCTAACTTTAAGTAGAAACTTCACGGCTGAATTTGAACTTCGAAATATGAATTCCAAATTTGAAGCTTGACCTCCAAACTTTACATTCAAACTCCACACTCCAAACTTGAAATTTTAACTGTAAACTAACAACACAAATCAAATTTAAATGTTGCACTTCATATTCAAGTCCGAACTTCGAATTCCAGCCTTTAAACACTCTTAAAAACTCTAAATTCCAAATTTAAACTTCAAACTTCAAATTTGGACTTT